>JAPFBL010000561.1:175000-204144 GCA_026182355.1 Hermatobates lingyangjiaoensis | reverse complement strand
CTATCTTTTTCTCTTACCCTCTCTAACTTTTCTCCTCCCTCCTTCTATCTTTTTCTCTTCCCCCTCTCTAACTTTCCTCCTCCCTCCTTCTACTTTTTCTCTTACCCCCTCTCTAACTTTTCCTCCCTCCTTCTATCTTTTTCTCTTACCCCCTCTCCAACTTTCTCCTCCCTCCTTCATCTTTTTCTCTTACCCTCTCTCTAACTTTCTCCTCCCTCCTTCTATCTTTTTCTCTTACCCCCTCTCTAACTTTTCTCCTCCCTCCTCTATCTTTTTCTCTTACCCCTCTCTAACTTTCCCTCCCTCCTTCTATCTTTTTCTCTTACCCCCTCTCTAACTTTCTCCTCCCTCCTTCTATCTTTTTCTTTACCCCCTCCAACTTTCTCCTCCCCCTTCATCTTTTTCTCTTACCCTCTCTCTAACTTTCTCCTCCCTCCTTCTATCTTTTTCTCTTACCCCCTCTCTAACTTTCTCCTCCCTCCTTCTATCTTTTCTCTTACCCCCTCCTCGCTAACTTTCTTTTCCCTCCGTCTATATTTTTCTCCTCCCCCCTTCTACCTTTTTCCTCCCTCCTTCAATCTTTTTCTCTTACCCCCTCCTAACTTTCTCCTCCCCTCCTTCTATCTTTCTCTCTTACCCCCTCTCTAACTTTCTCCTCCCTCCATCTATCTTTTTCTCTTACCTCCTCTCTAACTTTCTCCTCCCTCCTTCTATCTTTTTCTCTTACCCCCTCTCTAACTTTCTCCTCCCTCCTTCTATCTTTTCTCTTCCCCCTCTTAACTTTCTCTCCTCCTTCTATCTTTTTCTCTTCCCCCTCTCTTTCTTTCTCCTCCCTCCTTCTATCTTTTTCTCTTACCCCCTCCTAACTTTTCCCCCTCCTTCTATCTTTTTCTCTTACCCCCTCCTAACTTTCTCCTCCCTCCTTCTTCTTTTTTTTTCTCTTACCCCTCTCTAACTTCTCCTCCCTCCCTATCTTTTCTCTTACCCCCTCTCTAACTTTCCCCTCCCTCCTTCTATCTTTTCTCTTACCCCCTCCTCTTCTTTCTCCTCCCTCCTTCTATCTTTTTCTCTTCCCCCTTAAATATCTCCCTCCTTCTAAATCTTTTTCTCTTACCCCCTCCTCTTAACTTTCTCCCCCTCCTTCTATCTTTTCTCTTACCCCCTCCTCTTAACTTTCTCCTCCCTCCTTCTATCTTTTCTCCTCCCCCCTCTAACTTCTCCTCCCTCCTCTATCTTTTTCTCCTTACCCCCTCCTCTCTAACTTTCTCCTCCCTCCATCTATCTTTCTCTCCTTCCCCCCCTCTATAATATCTCCTCTCTCTCTCAAATCTTTTTCTTTACCCCCTCCCCCTTCTAACTTTCTCCTCCCTCCCTATCTTTTTCTCTTACCCTCTCTCTAACTTTCTCCCCCTCCTTCTATCTTTTTCTCTTACCCCCTCTTTAACTTCTTCTCCCTCCTTCTATCTTTTTCTCTACCCCCCTCTCTAACTTTCTCCTCCCTCCTTCTATCTTTTTTCTCTTACCCCCTCTCTAACTTTCTCCTCCCTCCTTCTATCTTTTTCTCTTACCCCCTCTCTAACTTTCTCCTCCCTCCTTCTATCTTTTCTCTTACCCTCTCTCTAACTTTCTCCTCCCTCCTTCTATCTTTTCTCTTACCCCCTCTCTAACTTTCTCCTCCCTCCTTCTATCTTTTTCTCTTACCCCTCTCTAACTTTCCCTCCCTCCTTCTATCTTTTTCTCTTACCCCTCTCTAACTTTCTCCTCCCTCCTTCTATCTTTTTCTCTTACCCTCTCTCCAACTTTCTCCTCCCTCCTTCTATCTTTTTTTCTCTTACCTCTCTCTAACTTTCTCCTCCCTCCTTCTATCTTTTTCTCTTACCTCTCTCTAACTTTCTCCTCCCTCCTTCTATCTTTTTCTCTTACCCCCTCTCTAAACTTTCTCCTCCCTCCTTCTATCTTTTTCCCCTTACCCCCTCTCTAACTTTCTCCTCCCTCCTTCTATCTTTTTCTCTTACCCCCTCTCTAACTTTCTCCTCCCTCCTTCTATCTTTTTCTCTTACCCTCTCTCTAACTTTCTCCTCCCTCCTTCTATCTTTTTCTCTTACCCCCTCTCTAACTTTCTCCTCCCTCCTTCTATCTTTCTCTCTTACCCCCCTCCTCTCTAACTTTCTCCTCCCTCCTTCTATCTTTCTCTCTTCCCCCCTCTATACATATCTCTTTATATCTCTCTCTCTCAATATCTTTTTCTCTTACCCCCCTCTCTAACTTTCTCCTCCCTCCTTCTATCTTTTTCTCTTACCCCCTCTCTAACTTTCTCCTCCCTCCTTCTATCTTTTCTCTTACCCCCTCTCTAACTTTCTCCTCCCTCCTTCTATCTTTTTCTCTTACCCCCTCTCTAACTTTCTCCTCCCTCCTTCTATCTTTTTCTCTTACCCCCTCTCTAACTTTCTGCTCCCTCCTTCTATCTTTTTCTCTTACCCCCTCTCTTTCTTTCTCCTCCCTCCTTCTATCTTTTTCTCTTACCCCCTCTCTAACTTTATCCTCCCTCCTTCTATCTTTTTCTCTTACCCCCTCTCTAACTTTCTCCTCCCTCCTTCTATCTTTTTCTCTTACCCTCTCTCTAACTTTCTCCTCCCTCCTTCTATCTTTTTCTCTTACCCCCTCTCTAACTTTCTCCTCCCTCCTTCTATCTTTTTCTCTTACCCTCTCTGTAACTTTCTCCTCCCTCCTATCTTTTTCTCTTACCCCCTCTCTAACTTTCTCCTCCCTCCTTCTATCTTTTTCTCTTACCCCCTCTCTAACTTTCTCCTCCCTCCTTCTATCTTTTTCTCTTACCCTCTCTCTAACTTTCTCCTCCCTCCTTCTATCTTTTTCTCTTACCCTCTCTCTAACTTTCTCCTCCCTCCTTCTATCTTTTTCTCTTACCCCCTCTCTAACTTTCTCCTCCCTCCTTCTATCTTTTTCTCTTACCCCCTCTCTAACTTTCTCCTCCCTCCTTCTATCTTTTTCTCTTACCCCCTCTCTAACTTTCTCCTCCCTCCTTCTATCTTTCTCTCTTACCCCCTCCTCTCTAACTTTCTCCTCCCTCCTTCTATCTTTCTCTCTTGCCCCCTCTATAGATATCTCCCTCTCTCTCTCAACATCTTTTTCTCTTACCCCCTCCTCTCTAACTTTCTCCTCCCTCCTTCTATCTTTCTCTCTTACCCCCTCCTCTCTAACTTTCTCCTCCCTCCTTCTATCTTTCTCTCTTGCCCCCTCTATACATATCTCCCTCTCTCTCTCAATATCTTTTTCTCTTACCCCCTCTCTAACTTTCTCCTCCCTCCCTCTATCTTTTTCTCCCCCTCTCTAACCTTCTCCTCCCTCCAGTGTCACATGTTCATTCAAGCTAGACAGTTGTTGTTGAAATCCACAGACCATTTATCTTTATAAAATATTCTCTAATGTAATACTTAGTTTTTCTGACTCAAAAAATTTTATACTTCTGCCTATAAAAAAGGTATTAAATAAAAACCGAAACGTTGGCAATGAGAGTTTAATTTGAACCTGAAGAACTAACCGAGTCCTGATAAATTTTAATTTTATATTTGATATTATGTATATAAACTTAACTATATACTTTTACGAGTACACTAGACTCTTGCAATCCATTCATTTAACTAGGTTCAATACCCATTAATACTTACTTGTAAATTATCCTCGCTAAACAATTTAGAAGGTGTCACATTTCTGCCAAGTTTTGGGAAATATATTTGATTTATTCTATCTCTTTCTGACCATCGTGCTTTTCTTAAAGTTCCATCTGGTTCTCTGACCACAATAACTCTCTCCTGTAAGAGATGAGGTTATAAAAATCATTGATTTAGAATATTATACATTACTGATGAACACATCAATGTTCATCATTGATTGTTATTTCACGTGTTTATGTGAAATCATTATATATATATATATATATATATATATATATATAAAGCTTTCACATAAACACGTGAAATAACAATCAATGATCAAACCACAATAAGAAATGGGAAAGCAAGACTAAGATCTTTCAACCGTAACAAGCGGTCTTCGTCAGAGTCAAAAACCCAACTGAAAAAACCAGTTGGGTTTTTGACTCTGACGAAGACCGCTTGTTACGGTTGAAAGATCTTAGTCTTGTTTTCCCATTTCTTATTGTGGTTTGATCATTGATATATATATATGAATAATAATCAAAATAATACTTGATGTAATAGATGGACTAATTTACCACATTAGTGATAATGCTACTATTAATTATTATTATTACTAATTAATTAATTATTATTATAATTTATTATTATTATTAATATAATATATATACATATATATATATATATATGTGTATATATATATATATATATGCAGAAAAATCACAATAAATAAACACGTGATGCAAACAAGAAAGATTAAACCACAATGAAAAAAGGAAAACAATAGTCAAAAAACCCCTGACTCTGACGAAGACCGCTTGTTACGGTTGAAAGATCTTAGTCTTGTTTTCCTATTTTTTTATTGTGGTTTGATCATTGATTGTTATTTCACGTGTTTATGTGAAATCTTTATATATATAATATATATATATATATATATATATATATAATTTGTTCATTGGAAATACGATCCAAAACGGACAACTATAGTTCAATATAGACAAATAAACATGGAGAAATTAAAAGAGCACACTTACAGTCTCTAATTTTCGGTTTGAACCGTCTTCAGTAGAAATAAGAGAGGGAAACCAAGCGCACTGGTTCAGAGACGGTCGGAGACCCTCTTAATATCTTGAGCGCTTGGTTTCCCTCTCTTATCTCCCCTGAAGACGGTTCAAACCGAAAATTAGAGACTGTAAGTGTGTTCTTTTGATTTCTCTATGTTTCTTTGTCTATATTGAACTATATATATACTTTTGTGTGTGTGTGTGTCTGTGTGTGTGTGTGTGTGTGTGTGTGTGTGTGTGTGTTTGTGTTGCTCTCTTAAGAATAAGCATTAATAATAATAGACCCTCGTCAGTCAGGATTACGCACCATTCTTTGTTATTCACTCCTCCTCCCATGGCTCAGTATTAAAGAATGTTTCAAGAGTTTAAACTCTACAAAAGGTCCCTAATCACAATAGATTTGTCATCTTAAAGAGGTTTTAAAGATCGGCCACCAGATCACACTGATGTTTCAATTTACATTTAAGGTTATTAGAAGGATTAGTACTATTACTAATATAGTAAATCCCACAGTAATATAAAAGTGAATAGTTTTTATTAATCTATAACTTCATACTTCTGTAAATACTTATCATAAACCATTACAGATATTCTAAATGAGATTACTTACTCTATCGTTCATTCCAAACGTGATATCCGTAAAGACAAACTTTGTATCTGAATACCCAACCAAGTTATTATCTTTCAACAAGATGTCCTCCACTTCTTCACGTTCATCCAACACTGGAGGCATTTGAAGTTTTTCATCTAATTTCTTTATGGCTTCTTGTTTTGCCTAAGTAAATGAAAATAATATAAATTACATACATATGGTTAGATCAACAGAAGTAATCAGAAAGCATTTTAGATAATATATCTATATAAACGGAATTTGCTAAATATATATATATAAATGAAATGGTCCAGCGGATTTTTAAATAAAAATCAATTAAAAAGAAGATGGAACAATCTGTCAACTCCACAATGGGGTATTATTGGAGTGATTATGCACCTCTGATACCTCTGGCACTCCGACTTTTGGTCTTCACGAGGCTACCCTGTTAACCTGTTATATGCAGAGACAAATGAAAGAGGAGGAGGAGAAGGTGACCAGGGGCTGGGCCTGACCATCTTCGTTTCACATTCTTCCAACTTCCCAAACCCCCTCCTCTTATCCCAGCCCCAATCCAAGGCGTTATGCGATCCATGCTGAAGGATGGATGATACAGGGGTTACTTTATTACGAACGGAGCATCAAAAGTACCAGTCAGCCACCTTGATTGAATAGCTTTACTCCGGTATGCGGTGCTCTGCCTGAGTGGACAAAATACCACCGACAGATCTTCAGGGATTTTCCGCTGTATGATACTAAGGAGAAGGAAGTCCGGAGACCATCCTCCGGAAGCGCAGAGGGTCCAAAAGTGCTAACTAGTGGGAGCCAACCTCCCACAAGTGCACCTGAGGACCCGAAGAAGGAGAAAGGAAGTTACTTTCTCCCAAAACGTAACATTATCAATGAAGGTTTGTTGAAAGATTCTGAAAAAAAGAGGAAGAAACACCGTTGCACCTGCTGGCCAACTGTCAGGCAACTTTGTTGCACAGAGGTATAGGTGCTTCGGGACACTCAACAAAACCAAAGAAATACTTTCACCGCTGGAACCAGCAAAAGAGATGAGCTTCTTAGAGGCGTTGAAGCTAACTACTTGGGTACTTTAGTACAGAAGGAGGAAGTACAATAGTTTTTATGACGCAGTGCTATAGTCACCCTCAAATAAGAATAATAATAATAAATACCGCACAGTAACTGCTAGAATATTTCGTGAGATAATCCTTATATCCAAACCTACCTCTATACATGATGATTAAACAAATCATACCAACCCCTATACATGATGATTAAACAAATCATACCAACCCAATACATGATGATTAAACAAGTCATACCAACCCCCATACATGATGATTAACAAATCATACCAACCCCCATACATGATGATTAAACAAATCATACCAACCCCCATACATGATGATTAAACAAATCATACCAACCCCTATACATGATGATTAAACAAATCATACCAACCTGTTTTGATCGCTGTGCACCCTAACCTTCCAGCCATTTACACCTTTAGATCAAATCAGGCCGACGATTTAACGTGTTGCCCTTTTTGTCACCTCCAAGTTTAGCCACCCAAACTTGTAGTGTCCGAGGAGGACCTCGCAGAGTCAGGCACCACGATTCTACGTCGCGCATTAGACCAATATTAACTAACTAATTCACGCAATTATACCAGGGGGGCGAAAAACAACAATACGACAGTTAAACCCCCGGTATAAAGGTGGCCCTATTACCTCACACCAGTCAATTACCTCACTAAAAATTTTTTTTACCTCACTACTTCTTTTTATACATGCTGTATACCAACATTTGAAATCATCCCAACCCCCATACATGATGATTAAACAAATCATAACAACCTCCCTATACATGATGATTAAACAAATCATACCAACCCAATACATGATGATTAAACAAGTCATACCAACCCCCATACATGATGATTAACAAATCATACCAACCCCCATACATGATGATTAAACAAATCATACCAACCCCCATACATGATGATTAAACAAATCATACCAACCCCTATACATGATGATTAAACAAATCATACCAACCTGTTTTGATCGCTGTGCACCCTAACCTTCCAGCCATTTACACCTTTAGATCAAATCAGGCCGACGATTTAACGTGTTGCCCTTTTTGTCACCTCCAAGTTTAGCCACCCAAACTTGTAGTGTCCGAGGAGGACCTCGCAGAGTCGGGCACCACGATTCTACGTCGCGCATTAGACCAATATTAACTAACTAATTCACGCAATTATACCAGGGGGCGAAAAACAACAACACGACAGTTAAACCCCCTGTACAAAGGTGGCTCTATTACCTCACTACACATTTTTTGTATCTTTTTTTTTTTTTTATTTACACGCTGTATACCAACATTTGAAATCATCCCAACCCCCATACATGATGATTAAACAAATCATAACAACCTCCCATACATGATGATTAAACAAATCATAACAACCTCCCATACATGATGATTAAACAAATCATAACAACCCCCCATACATGATGATTAAACAAATCATACCAACCTCCCATACATGATGATTAAACAGAAATCAAATACTACAGAATGATACCTTCTGCACATCGTCATCAGTCATGAACTGATACACTGGCACTGACAGCTTCTTTCCCTCTCTCCTCACACGATAAACCTTGCCTATATCAACCCTAGTCAGCTTCTTCAAAAGATCTTGAACTTTGTCAGAAAAAAATAACTCTGTTATGTTCTCTACGGTATTACCTGTAAAAAAACAACAATAATTCAACTTTAAACAATCACATTTGAATTAAAACTATTATAACTAAAAATAAAATACTATTAGATTGAGTATATCACACTGAATACAGTATAGTGTTAAAAAGATTTCACATAAACACGTGAAATAACAATCAATGATCAAACCACAATAAGAAATGGGTTGCTAATGTAGTGCAATCAGTTATTATGTGGTATTTACTCATTGTAGGGTAAAAATCTAATGAATTGGTCTCCACATATAAAAATTTAATGCCTAAAATTAAATAAAACCTAACCATATAAAACCTAAACATATAAAAAAAATTAATTTTTAGTTAATGCCTGAGGACGAACACTACGTGTTCGAAACGCGTTGTTTATATCATTAAATTTTTATATGTGGAGACCATTTCATTAGATTTTTACCTACAATGAGAAATGGGTTTATTGACTCTGACGAAGACCGCTTGTTACGGTTGAAAGATCTTAGTCTTGTTTTCCCATTTCTTATTGTGGTTTGATCATTGACAGTATAGTGTATATATAAGTGGAAACATGGTGGTACAGAGTGTTTTGAGGTAGAAAACGCGGTGGCAGATATTATATAGAAGTGGAAACATAGTGGCAATGTACATATTTATGTGGGAAACATGGTAACAAGCGTTTATTGAAGTGGAAAACATGGTGACAGATATTATATAGAAGTGGAAACATGGTGGCAAAGTACATATTTATGTGGGACACATGGTAAAAAGCGTTTATTGAAGTGGAAAACATGGTGGCAGATATTATATAGAAGTGAAACATGGTGGCAAAGTACATATTTATGTGGGACACATGGTAACAAGCGTATATTGAAGTGGAAAACATGGTGGTAGATAGTATACTGAAGTGGAAACATGGTGGCAAAGTACATATTTATGTGGGACACATGGTAAAAAGCGTATATTGAAGTAGAAACATGGTGCAAGTGAATCCCCCCCGACGTGCCATCACCTTGTCGTGGTGGGGGGGCTTAACATGCCTAGATAATGGCTTGAACTAAGAAAGGCACAACCTGGGCGGAGCGTTTGCCTGGTCTGGCGTCCAGGGGTTACTGATGATGATCTCTTTCATCAAATAACCCTCAGTCCTTTTTAGAGAAGAACTGGCATAAGGTTAAAAGCTTTCATTGATATAGGACGTGGAAGCCAACCTCCGTGAGGTCCACCTTGGGCACTTCACGAAGACCGTTTCGTCGTGTATCATTAGTGAGAGGATAGTTGGTTCTCGTGACGTGGCGAAAGGGCTCCATGTTAAAAAATATCAACCTATTCTCCTTTATCATGTAATGGCACAGGGGCTAGGGACATGAATAAATCATAACATGTGGCAAAGTGCATATTGAAGTGGAAACATGGTGACAAAGTGCATATTGAAGTGGAAACATGGTGGCAAAGTGGATACTGAAGTGGAAACATGGTGGCAAAGGGCATATTGAAGTGGAAACATCGGAGTAAATAACTTGAAAGTCGTCAGAAAGAAACCAGAGTACGCCATATGTTCTACAAACTAGTTTCCACTAGTATTTCTCAATGGTATATTTTCCTTGCGTTCTCTAACAACAGTTGAAATATATCAATAATGAAAGAATTGAAAATTACAGGAAAATAGTATCAAACAGGACGATTTTCTTTCTGGTCTGCTCTATTCTTCTAACGACTTAACAGTGGACTCCCAAATCATCTGACCTAGGGACATACTGCATAGTAGCCATGAAATTAATTCGTTATTAGAGTAAGTGGGATTCACAAGAACTAACCTATCAATTATATACTGCTTTTTTGTTGTGATAACTTTATCAACAATTCATTATTAGTTTATTTAGAACAATGTAGATTTTGCGTGTACATTCTTTATTCTTTTACCTTTTCTAATATCCATATATTTTCCAAATGTTTAAATCATTACCATCAGGAAGGAATCATTAACGTACGATAAATGGTTTATTCATTTCATAATGAAACTAAGACTGACTTATGTTCTTTAAGAATATAAATTCATTTAATCTACTTTCAATTTAGTAATGTATTAACTATTTTTACAAATATATATATATATATATATATATCAAAAAGGACTTCAAATGAATAAATAAGTAGGTATTATTACATTATCACACAATTTAGTTATGGTATAGGTTCCCTATTGCTTAGCTCATTACAAACAGTTGATATAAACCTCTATATACGTTTATACCATTAATCTGTGAGATTACCAACATTTTACTAAAGTTTAAATATAAATATAAGGTAATAATTCAAACTTATGTCTTAACTTACTTGAAGTAGTCGAAGTATTACTATGTCTTAAGTGATGAAAATTAAAAACATTCGTAACTATTTTTCCTGATTTTCTAAAAAATATATTGAAAAACATGTCTCAAAATATTTTAAATAAAAAAAAAATAAATTAAAGTTTATGACAAGGTTATCTTACTAGGAGGTTAAGGTAACCTTTCGTTTAGGTTACTCAAGGAACAGTGCAACCTAAATATGATAGATAAATGTCTTCAAATAATTGATTAAATTCAAATAATTTGAAAGCAAAATTGTTATTTAATGTGGATGTAGTAAAAATTACATTGTTACAATGTTATGAGTGGTAATTTTTAAATAGTGAAGGAATATCGAAAATGAATTACAACCTCTAAATCTACCAAATTCACCATGGACATTGCACCGTATTTACAATAGAGAAAAAAAAACGTAATTTTTAAAAAAAGATCACTAAGATTATTATTAAGTTAAATGATTTATTGGTTCCACCATTCTGTACAACACAGACTATGAAATTTTTAATTTGTTCCTGATGATTGATAAATGATTGATAACCCCTATCGATTTTAACTATGTGTGACCAAACACAAAAAAGTTGCAATAAAAAACCGTTTCTGCCAATAGTTTATACATGAACTAATAGGCTTGGTTGGCTTTGAATTTATATTTGCGATGTAGCATCATGTTCATTTAATTAAATTCTCTATTGATGTCTACAAATATAGCCGAAATTCGGCTTGGAGATTTTGTATTGTTTTAAGTTAGACCAGCCCTTGATAAAAAAAAAGAAAATAGTATATATACATACATGGATGTATGTATATACTGTAAATGACTTATATACAAAATTACACATAAACACGTGAAATAACAATCAATGATCAAACCATAATATGAAAAAAGACCAAGTGTTCGAAACGCGTTATTAGCTCTTTTTACAACATTTATTTTGTGTGGAGACTTAATATTTATATATGGACATAATTAATATATGGAGATTTGATGTTCTTTTTCAGCTTACATCTAAAAAAATGCTTGCATATATTTTTTTAGATACAACCTGAAGATGAACACTAAAGTGTTCAAAACGCGTTATTAGCTCTTTTTACAATATTTTTTTGTGTGGAGACTTAATACTTTCCACTATAAGAACAACTTACAATTATATTAGAAATTTTTTTTTAAAAAAAAATAATATTACTACGTAATGCCTTTCATTTACTTCCTCTCCAGTGTTTTGAATACGAATACAGTTACCAAAATACAGTCGATTCCGGTTAATTGGGACCGAGGCGTTTTGTCCCAATTAAACGAATTTCACTTTTTTTTTTTGGAAATTCATTTGATTGGTTTTAGGAACAATGCCATTAAGCATTGGAATAGGGGGGGGGGGGGGGGGGGGTGTTTGTTTTGCGCTGCACTGGCTCGGATGGAAAAGATAGCAAATGTGAACATGAGGCAGCTGCGGATTTTTTAAAACACGGGTATCGGGTTCAGAAAGAATCCGCCTTTCTGGCTTTCCCGGGATTTAGAAGGGGGTGGTGTTTGTTTTGCCGCTGCACCGGGTCGGTTAAACCGGAACTCAGTTAAAACATACTCGGTTAATCAGGACTCTACTGTACTAAAATCTTAAAATTTACTGTCCCAATTAAGCGGAATGTTGTCCCAATTAAACATACAAATTTACAATTGTAGTTCATAGTTTGGTTTCCGTTCTTTGAGATTTGTCCCAAATAAGCGGCTGTCCCAATTAAGCGGAATCCACTGTATTTACAAAAGCAACACAAAAAGGATAAAAAAAAGACCAGAAATTTATTCAATATTATATTTAAGAAAAATGCATGCAATGAAAAAATACAATTTAAAAGGAAACAATAGTTCAAGTCTTAATTCTCATTAGTAAACTACTCAATCGATATATATAAATGACATATATATGAAACAAGCCAAAAGACCATACATTATAGGTAAATAAGGATTATGTATTAGAATAGATAAAGTGAGGAGTAAATAAATGTGAAATTGAATTGTTCACAATATGATCCTATTGCCTAATCAGTTCATACCACGACATCTTTATCTTAAAATCCATTTCCATCCATACTTGTTTAAAAAAATCATTATTATTTTTTCTTTTTTTTTTAGTTCTGGTCCATTTTCTCTTCATTCTTCTTTTCAGTTATCTTCAGAGGTTTGTTTGTATGAACAATGTTTATTTCACGGGCTTCAGGTCCACCAATGGCCTAAAAAATAAAAATAAAAAAAAAGGAAATAGTATAAGAATCAAAATAAATTTTATTAAATTATGACAAGTTGGTGAGTTAGGACTTTGTTCATTCGACTCTAACTCGATAATAATATTAGGATATTTATAAAAGACGTGCAAAACAATTAGTTGATATCTCATAGCAACAACAGTAGTTAATACCTTGCCGTAGTAACTATTCTTGCCACCCAGGGCGGTAGTAGTAAGATTGGTAAAAATTTTTTTATTTATCACAGCTAGCAGATATTTCTTTTTACTTTTTTTCTTCTTCTATACATACTGTATATATGTGAAATTTGCTAGCAGTTCTTCTTTTGAGCACATATTATATTTGAAAACATAACCATATTTGACCGAAACTTGCTTCTTTATAAGTTTCTGCTAACTATGGTTATGTTTTTAATAATATAGTAGGTGTGTTGTTCTCTAATCGGTATTCGGTCAATTTTCTAGGATAAAAAGTCGTTGTCAACGTTTCGGTTTTATTTAAAAAACCTTTTTCATAGGCATCTTCTCCATGTATGGAGAAAAGAAAGTTTGGCGAGACCAAACCTCGAAAAAAAAAAAAAGAAAAATATTGTTATATAAATATAAATATATATATATATATATATATAAATAAACAAAAATATAGTTTATCGGGACTCGGTCAGTTCTTCAGGTTCAAATTAAACTCTCATTGCCAACGTTTCGGTCTTTATTTAAAACCTTTTTCATAGGCAGAAGTATAAATTTTGAAACAGAAAAACTAAGTATTACATTAAAAATTATTTTACAAAGAAAAATAGTATGTGGATTTTTAACAACAACTGTAGTCTGTTGTTAATTTGAACCTGAAGAACTGACCAAGTCCCGATAAACTATAGTTTTGTTTCTATTCCACGGTCGATACTTTTATCAATATATATATATATGATCAAACCACAATAATAAATGGGAAAACAAGACTAAGATCTCTCAACCGTAACAAGCGGTCTTCGTTAGAGTCAAAAACCCAACTGAGTTTGGTTTTTTGACTCTTGAGTTCAGTTGGGTTTTTGACTCTGACGAAGACCGCTTGTTACGGTTGAAAGATCTTAGTCTTGTTTTCCCATTTTCTTATTGTGGTTTGATCATATATATATATAGAACCGATAGTACGGAAATAATTTCCTTTTATTAGGAGATAATTTGCAGTCCATATTAACCAATTTATTTTTTGTTATTTGATTTTTAGTTTACAAAATTGATTTTTATATGAAATAATTCAATAACATACCTTTTTGGGAGCCTGCAGGACAAGTACTCCATCGCTGGAGAGTTTCGACACAACTGATTCAGGCGCAACATCATCAGGGATCTTATATCTTCTTGTAAATTGTCTAGAAACAAATCCATGATCATCGCTTCTCTCTTCGTGCTTCCCATCAACGATTAAATATCCATTTTCAACTTTGACTTTAAGCTCTTCTGGTTTAAATTGTTGTACATCTAAATTGACTTTAAATTCGTTTTTATCATTTTTAATGCTTGATACGCCGGAATCGTTGACAGATATGTTTCTCCAAGGTCGAAGATAGCCAGAGCGGAGTGGTCCAACATGAAGGCTTGATTGATGGATGGGGTCGTCAAAGCCAAGTCCAAGGCCAAAGTGCTGGTCATAGAGGTCCCGCATTGGATTGCGATAGCCTTCCATCAACTCGTTCAGCAGGAATGGTACAAGAGACATCTGCAAATCAATTTCAAGACTTAAGTTAGGTTGCAGTGGTAGTCCCACAAGGGAACACACTTAGGCCGAGCATTGAGCCCTTTGTGATACCACACTATGAAGATTGATTCTACATTGGGTGTCATCAATTTTACCTAGGTTAGATTGCAGTGGTAGTCCTACAAGAGAACACTCGTAGGTCAATAAATGGCCCTTTGTGTTACCACACTATGAAGATTGATTCTACAGTGGGAGTCATAAATTTTACCTGGGTTAGGTTGCAGTGGTAGTCCCACAAGGGAACACACATAGGCCGAGCATTGGCCCTTTGTGATGCCAAACAATTAAGATTGATTCTACAGTGGGAGTCATAAATTTTGCCTAGGTTAGGTTGCAGTGGTAAGAAAATATATAAGAAAATGGAATTTACATTATTTAAAGGAACAACAATGTAAATTTCATTTTCTTAGTTAAAATATTCTTACTTCTGCCTATGAAAAAGGTTTTAAATAAAACCGAAACGTTGGCAACGAGAGTTTGATTTTTTATCCTAGAAAATTGACCGAATCCCGATTAGAGAGCACACCTATTCTATCAAACGGTCGATATATTATTGAATCTGCTATGTGTATATATATAAACTAGAATTTTCAAAAGAACACACAGAAAAGAAATCACTGAACTCACTACTATATTTCGATATCCTCGTCGTCAGGACTTGATGTGAATCGCTCCAAAGGCTGATAACGCCGTCACATCTATTCCTGACGACGAGGATATCGAAATATAGTAGTGAGTTCAGTGATTTCTTTTCTGTGTGTTCCTTTGAAAATTCTAGTTTATTCAGTTCGAAGAATCGTTTCATCTAATTGGTTATATATATATATATATATATATATATATATATATATATATATATAAACTAGAATTTAAAAAAGAACACATAGAAAGGAAACCACTGAACTCACTACTATATTTCGATGTCCTCGTCTTCAGGAAAAGAAGTGAATCGCTCCAAAGGCTGATAACGACTGACTTGGCGTTCGAACTGAAGCACTCAAACAGTGTAGCCAACTTTCGGAGGAAAGGTAGACAGGGAAGATAAAGAGATAAAAGCCAAATAAAAATTAAAAAATGAAAACATTTAACTAAAATAAAATTAAAAGCTGATAACAACTTTAAAAAAAAAAAAAAAAAATCAACGATTGAGGTTAAGCCCAGGAGCCGATCTACCGCCCAGAAGACTAATAAGTGCTTCTTCTGAAGCTCTCAGAGTAACTTTCGAATTAGTCTGATCAATCTGCCTCAGGACCTGTACACGGAAACAGTCATTAAAACTGAGTCCGTGAGAACTGGCATGAGTAGCAACGGGAAGGTCACTGCGTTTACCAACGGATGACCTGTGATTATTCATACGCAGCTTGGTGGAAGCCAAACCCACATAAAAAGAATCACACTGGGTGCAATCCAAACGGTAAACGCAGTTACCAGAGGTACAGGAGGTCTTGTGAGAGATAGGGTAGGTGCGTTTACTATGGACAGAGGTAAAGGAAGGAACAGGATTGATGATAGGACAAGTAAGACATCCACGACGTCCACATTGAACCATACCACCAGCAGTTTTTGGAGGCTTAGGAGAAGAGATGTGAGAGAAGATAGATTGAAGATTAGCAGGTTTGCGATAGGAAATGGAAGGTGGCTCACTAAAGACTGAAGAAGTACAGGAGGAAGAAGAAAGTATAGGGAAAAACTCCCTGACAACTGCACCCAGCCTATGAGCACCAGGAAAATAAGTGGTGATAAGGAAATTAGAGTCACTGCGATCCCTCCTAGGACCTGAATTATGATGAACGTCTGCAGGGACTATACGGTTGTTAATGAAATTAGAAGGATATCCTCGGTCAGAAAATTTCTGTTTCAATAAATCTATTTGGAAGGAACGATCTTTTATTCTGCTACAAATTTTATGGAGGCGTATGGACAATGATCTGGGGATAGCTTTTTTTACGTGGGAGGGATGGCAACTATTGAAATGAAGGTACTGCTGGGTGTTAGTAGGCTTGATATGGACAGATGTAGAAAGATGACCCCCATCGTAGGTGACGCTGACATCCAAAAATGTAATAAGGTTATTGGACACTTGATGAGTAAAGGAAATAGATGAAGAGAAGGAATTAAATGACGTAAGGAACTGATCTAACTCATGCTTACCATGGGGCCACGACTTAGCTCTCATTTAAACATAAAGAAAAGCTAAAAACTGTACAAACATTTCTTTTTAAAAACACATTGTTGAATGCTTAGTACATACTATAAATTGTTTTTCAAAAATAAGGACTATAAATTACATGTGCTACGTTATACGTGTTATTTATTATTATTAAAAAAAAGAGAGAAATTTCCTTGATAATCTTGGGTAATATAAAAGTCTTTACATGCCTTAATAATTTAAAAATTAAAATTTTCCTCATTTAAGGTAAGAATATTTTCTTTTTATTTTAATAGGACATACATAATATATCTTCTGTTGCAATATATGATTTCATCTAGAATAAGTTCTAGATGAAATAAAACGGTAAATTGTGTACATATTTTAAAGCATAAACAAATAAGGGACTGTGTGGAATTTTCCAGTAATAGAATTAAGGAAGACTAGTCTACGTCATATTGTAAACGTGCTAAGGACTGTTAGAATAATGGCGGAAGGAAAGGGCCCCATTGACTGACTGTTCAAGGTAGCATGTGTCCTTAGCATCATAATCAAAAATTAGAAAAAAAATAAAAGGAGACAGCTGTGATCTCTAAAAATAAAACATGATGTAAATGAATATTTACTGAAAACGGTAAAAAATAAAAAATTAGATCACTTGTTAAGTATTTTAATTATCTTGACGCTATAAAAGTTTTATTTTAATTTTGATCCAAATACGTCTTACTGTGCTAACATTTTGAAACATCATGAATATACTACCACATGTCTTAGAACATGTATTATTTGACCATATACAGTTCTCTTGCTAGATCAAACGTCGAATTTGATGAATCGTAAAAACACGTTTTCACAAATGAATACACGAAACAGAAAGAAGTAAGAATATTTGATGTATGATTCTTAATTATTAAAAGAATCAATGGTAATAGCTCAAGATGGCCATATATAGGTAAAATTATGTTAACCTTTTTTATCGTTTAATCAGAAACTAAACACTCATATTTTCTTCGTATAAATGGAGTTATTTAAATAGAATGTCATTTAAAGTGTTAAATATGTTTGACAACAAAGAACATTTAATAGAACAAAGGAAAATTTAAAACATTTCATTGAACAAAAAATGTATTAAGGACTAATTCTATTAAAGATAACATTAAATAATTAAAATAGTAAACAATAAGACAATATTAAATAACAAAAGAGGAAACTTACCTTGAATTTTAATGTAACAACAGAAGTTGCACGAACAGTCACTAGCAGTGTAAGATTTCAAATATGCCGGTTGGGTGGGAGGTAGTTCGTTTATATAGCAACCTAGGAGTGGGGATATAACCTGGAAAATTCTAGAATATCTCCGAGAGATCACGAAAACTCTACGATTTTTATTCTTTTAGATATGATTAACAATGTTTAATTTTAAAATAAACTTACCTGTTATATTCTATATAATATCTATTATTAAAACCTTCTTTATTAAGTAATATACATCGCTCAATATCGAATATACTAAATCAAAGTAAGGGACTATTTTAAAATAGTACCGGCAATTTCAATTTTTCCTATGAATTAATGATTCATTACTAATTATATTCGTGTCGAATTGTAGCTATTTCTTATAGCTTTCAAACAAGCTGAACAATGTTTATTTAAAATGATATAATATTACCAATTACATGTTTACCGGCTGAAGTTACTACACAAATATCTCAGCCATATTTAGGTTCAATGAAGCCCTAAAACGATCGAAGTTTTAATGGTGTCCTTTCAAACTTCAGTCAAAACTGTGTCAATCTTGTTATTCTTTTTTTTATTTTACTGTAAATAATGTAATGTAAACAGAAGAAGAAAATCGGTTGAACAATTAAAAATAGATTTACGTTTTTCGAGTTCTCCTAAATCCATTTTTAAATTCATTTTAGTATTAGTAAATTATAGTGATCATAAAAAATTGATTTTATTAAATTGAAACATTTTTGAGATCCTGAATCTATTTTTGACATTATCATTATTTTTCTTTCGTATAAAGTTGTTTATTTTGTTTTATTCTTCATTATTACTTACGAAGTATCACATAGATTATCAAATGTGATAATTATCACTTATACAATTATCACATGCATTTAATTGACATTACCATATTATTAATGTTATTAAAAGATTAATACAATACAAATAATAATATTTGTTATCAACTTTTTATTGTAGGGTAATAATCTAATGAAATGGTCTCCACATATAAAACTTTTAATGATATAAACAACGCGTTTCGAACACGTAGTGTTCTTCCTCAGGCATTAACTAAAAAATACAATGACACCAGAGAGTTATCTATAGTACAAAGTAAATAAGTACAAAAATTAATTAATTAAGTATTTTATATTAATTTTTGTACTTATTTACTTTGTACTATAGATAACTCTCTGGTGTCATTGTATTTTTTAGTTAATGCCTGAGGAAGAACACTACGTGTTCTTAAATATTAAAATATTTACAAAATAGTTAAAAAACTTTTTACAAAATAATTAAAAATTTATAGCATAGTTGAAAACCTAATTACAAAATAGTTAAATATTACAAAATAGTAATTACAAAACTACTATTATTACTATTACTATTATTACTAATTACAAAATAGTTTTTCTTTTTTTTTTTTTTTTTTAATTTCCTTTTCTCCTTTTTATTATTCGTTTAAAATAAAAGCTCTAATTTTTAAAATATTTACAAAAAAGTAAAATATATTTGCAGCCTGCCTTTTGTGTACAATTCCTAGGAGAGAGGCAAGGTTGGTTTCATCCGACCACTCGTTATTGAAAAAGCTGTGGGGTAAGAAGGCTTGCCGTTGAGGGCCATAGATAGGACATCTCAATAGTATATGGGCCAAAGTCTCACATTCCTGCATATTACATATTGTACAGAGCTCCTCAGTTTTAATTTTATATAAGATACCTCTGAACGAAAGGTGTAGGCTGTCACCGCCTGCTGTTCTTAATTGCGCTAGTGTTCTTTGATAATTATATGTTAAATTGAGATCTGGATTTAAATAGCTAAGATGATTTCTAGTTCTTTTTTATTTCTTATCTTGTAATGCTAAATTTTGCTTTATTAATTTTCATTTTAACTTAACAGCGTTCTGTCAACTACAAATGTTTGTAATACTGGTGTCTAAAAAATCAATTACTGACTAATCCAGCGTGTTCTTGAGAATTGTTTTATTATTCCGAAATGTTCGCATAAAATTTAATGATAATATTAATAATAGCAATATTTTTAGACAAATAACTTTCCTCTTATTACTTTACTATAAGTAAAGTACGAGAATGAAAATTCATTTCGAGATTTTGACGGGTTTACATGATTTTGTGGTGACTAAAGATATTTATTATGACATTTTTTTTACTTTACTGTAAATAAACTAAAGTGGTCAAAAAAAAATTCTTTCTCACTGATCACTGATTCTGTCGAGAATTCGACAGATTTTCATGTGTTGAGGTCCCTAAAGTTGTGTTTTTAGTTTAACAGATTGCATGTTTTAAGGGCCCCTAATCGTTTTATGAGGTTTTTAATTCAACTGATTTACATGTTTTGAGGAGGTCCCCAAAGTCGTTAATGACGTTTTTAATTCAACAGATTTACATGTTTTGAAGTCCCCTAAGTCGTTTTATGACGTTTCTAATTCAACAGATTTACATGTTTTGAGGTCCCCAAAGTCGTGTTTTTAATTCAACAGATTTATATATTTTGAGGTCCCCTAAGTTTTTGTACGACGTTTTTAATTCAACAGATTTTCATGTTATGAGGTCCCAAAAGTCGTTTTATGACGTTTTTATTCAACAGATTTACATGTTTTGAGGTTCCCAAAGTCGTGCTTTTAACTTAACAGATTTAAATGTTTTGAGGTCCCCTAAGACGTGCTTTTAATTCAACAGATTTCATGCTTTGAGGTCCCCTAATCATTTTATGAGGTTTTTAATTCAACATATTTACATGTTTTTAGGTCCCCAAAGTCGTGTTTTTAATTCAACAGATTGCATGCTTTGAGGTCCCCTAATCGTTTTATGAGGTTTTTAATTCAACAGATTTACATGTTTTGAGGTCCCCAAAGTCGGGTTTTTAATTCAACAAATTTAAATGTTTTGAGGTCCCCAAAGTTATGTTTTTAATTTAACAGATTTCATGCTTTGAGGTCCCCTAAGTCGTTTTATGATGGTTTTAATTCAACAGATTTACATATTTTGAGCTCCCCAAAGTTGTGTTTTTAATTCAACAGATTATATGTTTTGAGGTCCCCCTAAGTCGTTTTATGTTTTTAATTCAACAGATATACATGTTTTGAGGTCCCCAAAGTCGTGTTTTTAATTCAACAGATTTACATGTTTTGAAGTCCCCTAAGTCATTTCATGATGTTTTTAATTCAACAGATTTACATGTTTTGAGGTCCCAAAGTCGTGTTTTTAATTCAACAGATTTTCATGTTTTGAGGTCCCCAAAGTCGTGTTTTTAATTCAACAGATTTCCATGTTTTGAGGTCCCCAAAGTTGTGTTTTTAATTCAACAGATTTACATATTTTGAGGTTCCCAAAGTTGTTTTATGGTGTTTTTTCGATGATGTGTGTATATTATAAACATCAATTTTATTTCAGCGGATTCATTCAAAAAAATTTCTAAGTCAATGTAAATAAATATCAATAAATCCGACAAGCATATCAGGTGATCCGTTAGTTTAGGACAGAGGTTCTCAAAGAGCTAGCAGATTTACTGCCGTTGTGTTTCCGGCGTACTTGGTCGCCCATTCTCTTTTCTCCTGAAGTCGGATCATCCGAAAATTTGAGTTTGTAAGTGTGTCTCTTTCTCTGTGTGTTGCTTTTCTTCTTTTTTGAACTGATATACGAGGGTCGTCCAGAAAATAAGTTCCGTTTTGGTCTGTAGGGCGGTAGGAGTGGTTTTTGCCAAATCCGGCAACACCGCTCGAAAGAGGAGAGGTGGGGGAATAGAATGAGAGGTGGGGGACCTCAGTCGGTCAATTACCAACGTCAGGGCAGGTAGTTGAAATGGAGCCCTCCATGTCACGTCCCGCCACCTCGATCCCCGTTCCCTCTCGAGTTGTTTTGCGCGGAGTGATTCAATTTCTTTATGCACAGGGTTTCAAATCAGTTCAAATTCAGGAACAGCTCATTTCTGTTTATGGAGTATAAATATATATATATATGATGTAATATATATATATATGATATATATATATATATATATATATATATATAGATATAGATATATATACACATATATGTATATATATGATGTAATTTTTTTTGAGGTTTGAGGTCCAATGATTAAAACTAGTCCTTTTACCGACGTTTCGACATATCTAGTTTTAATCATTGGACCTCAAACTTCAAAAAAAATTACATCATATAAATATTGGGTCAAGAAAACAAATCATGATATATATATATATATAAATATATAAACTTTAATAACATATAGGAAAGAAACACAGAAAGTCACTACAAAACTCACTTCGATATTTCGATGTAAGTTCTGTGTGTTTCCTTCGTTTTGAATTTATTTTATATATCTATATATATGAATTAAATACCACAATAAACAATATATATTAATTTAAATGCTCTAAGGCCTTTAGTCACAACATCATCAGAGAGCTAAATGAAACAAGAACAACAAAAAAAATCATAATAACAAGTTAACCTGGCTGATTGAAGTCTTCCCTTAGAGCATTTAAATTAATATATATTGATTATTGTGGTTATTTAATTCATATATTATACCAAGAGTTATTGTTGATTATTAATATATATATATATATACGAGTTCGAGATTAACAAAGAGCAACACACAAAGTAGGGAAACACACCTACAGACTCAAATTTTCGGGTAATCCGTCTTCAGGAGAAAAGAGAATGGGAGACCAAGCACGTTTTTTTTGTACTTTTTTTTTTTTTTTTGTAATTTTTTCCCAGTATTCTTTATTCTCTAGTACTTATTTCTTTTTTCCTCCTTCGTATATTTTGTGTATATCTATTTTGTCTTCTTCACTTACTACTAGTTTGTTTTATCCTATTTTATTTTTCTAAATTCTTATTCTTAACTAGTTTCCCATACTTACCCTTTTATTCAGTCTCTATCTTTTATTTACTAAAACAACCAATGCAAGTTTTTTGTATTGTATTTATTTTTATTTATTTATTTTTTCTTCTTTTCTCTATCATTATTTTTGTTTCTTTTAGTTTGTTTTTATCTTATATTGTTTATAATTTTTCACCTACTTATAGTTTTACCCAACCAGTACTGCTTATCTGAGCTTCTGTTTATATCTTCTCCTAATTTTATACTTTAAGACCGGGTACGGTTGACAGCACTGGCGGTTGCCGGGTTGGTTACTTGCCGTTGCGCCTACTACGTGCTTGGTCTCCCATTCTCTTTTCTCCTGAAGACGGATTACCCGAAAATTTGAGTCTGTAAGTGTGTTTCCCTACTTTGTGTGTTGCTCTTTGTTAATCTCGAACTCGTATTGTGTCCAGTTTGGATCGTATTTCGTTTTATCAGTGAAATTTATATATATATATATATATATATATATTATATTATATATTTATTTATATTTTTATATATATTTGTATATTTATTTATATATTTATATATATATATATGTGTATATATATATAAAATCAATTTTAATAAATATATATATTTATTAAAATTCTTTTTCGATGAAAATACGATCCGAAATGGACAAATAGGGTTCAATGTACACAAAGAAACATAGAGAAATTAAAAACACACACTTACAGTCTCTAATTTTCGGTTGAACCGTCTTCAGGAGAGATAAGAGAGAAGGTCTCCAACCGTCTCTGTACCAGTGCGCTTGGTTTCCCTCTCTTATCTCTCCTGAAGACGGTTAAAACCGAAAATTAGAGACTGTAAGTGTATGTTTTTAATTTCTCTATGTTTCTTTATGTACAATGAATTCTATTTATTAAAATTGATATTTTTTTTTTTTTGTTTAATGAAGTTAGTATTATTTAAATGAACTTTTAGTTTGTGACACTTTTTCTTTATTTATTATCTGTGTTTTATCAAAGTATCTATGGTTAGATAGTCCTGTGTTGGTTTTTTTTTTTAGTTTTGCAATTTGCTTTAGGTTGTTTTATTCTTCGCTTTGTATCTTTGATGCATTGTCTTGGGAATTGTTTTTTTTTCCTTCTTTTTTTTCCGTCGTAGGATGTGGAAAAATCTGTTCATCAGATCCCTTAGCAAGATGTCTTGCTTAGGGTATGTGGGGTTGGGGGTCCCGACCCACTAAAAAAACCACATCCTATTTCCTGGCAATATCCGACACGGAAACCGTTTGCACATTACTTCGTGTCGGTGCCTCAGTCCTTTTGAGTAGGATTCACCTTCTTGTCCCCATTCGTTCAATCATTGCCCTTGCCTCACACCACTTTCGTTCTTCTTATGACGGAGAACCGCCTCTACAAAGTTTGCAGCTTTTGACCAATTTTCTTCATTTTGGAGCATCTTTTGAACTATGGTCTCTGGAGTGACCTCACCTAGTGATGCTATTAATTCCTGGCGCAGCACTCCCCATTTAGCACAGAAGAAGAAGGTATGCTCTGCATCGTCGTTTTCCCCTGAGCTACAGTGCTTACATTGAGGGCTATCAACTTTACCCATCCTGTGTAAATATTTCTCAAAATTCCCATGGCCAGTCAGCATCTGAGTTAAGTCTTGGGAATTGTTAACAGTGTCCTTTGTATTATATTTAATATAATATATACAAATATATATTATATAAATATAGTAATAATATGTATAAATAATGCTACACATAATATATAGTACCTATGATGACGCTGTGCTTATTATGTACTTGATTGAGAGATGGAATGGAAGATGAGGGCAGCATTGTGAACAAGTTTTCGTTTGTTTTCTAGTGTTGCCACCACCAGTCCACGAAAATACTCCCTTCCTGATTCATATAGATTATAATATCTAGAAATGAAATGCAACTTTCTTATTTTTTATTCAATTGTAAACTTTAATTTTGAAAGGAAAGAATTAAAACATTTTTAGCACTGTTTCTTGTGAATCATGGATAACTATTAGCAAAAAGGTCATCAATGTATTTATGTGAAAATGGAATTATAAAAGGTCTTTTATATTAATTATATCAAAAAGATAATTCAGATATCATAATGTTGATTCATAGATAATTATTTAGATATAAAATTATACATATTTTAGATAATATAATTAATATAATATATTAATTAAAGAAGGGAACTATTTTAAAATGAAACAATTCAGATGGCATTGATTAGAAAACTTAGTCATTGTAAAAAGGCGCGAATCACTCTTAGTTTAGTATTCCGCGTCCGTTTGCACCTTTAAACCTGTTTTAATTTGTGTAAAATTATTTGTGTTAACCAGTTAATTCCTTCAATAATACTTAAAAAAGTAAGTACAAATTCCTGTTTAACTTATTTATGTATTTTCATTGTTTTGTTAATTAGCTTAATGTTAAATATTAAATAATTCCTGTACCATAATGTATTCATTATGTGACGGCGTCATGAAGTTAATATCTTAATTTCATTATAATATTACGTATATACATTTCTTTTATAGTTCATCCTTTACATTTATGTTATAATTATACTATAAGTATAAAAAAGAATACTTTTATGCTTCTTTTAAACTTTTGGTATACTTTAAAAAAATTAGTATTAACACGGTATTTAGTTGAATAAATTATTGAATAATAATTGAATAAATGTACCATAAAACTTATCATTTAGTGCAATGAAGTGTTTTAATGTTTAAATCGTTAAGTTCAATGACCAAATGTTTAAAATATATTAAAGGTTTCCAACAAAGAGGTGCTGTCCATTTCATTTAAAATAATTCTAATATCAATACCCATGCTTGAATAATTTTCTGCAAAAATAATTATTTTAATAGGCTAAATCAAGATACTAAAGATATGAATGTCTGATATTAACTTCAACTTTATACTTTATCACCTCCGGTAATATAAGACATTGTTGATAATAATTATTAATATTATATTAATTATTAAAATATTAATGACTGATTTAATCTTTAGTTTAAAATTAATTTAATCTCTATTCGTGGAACTATTGAAGATAAGTTTCATAAGGAATAAATAGTATCTTGGAAGACATATGGAAATACTTGAAGGTTAATTTACTCCTGGTTTATTCTACTAAATCTTTTCGAAAATTTGATTACAAAGAACTAATTTTTTTGGTAATTAACATTTTATATAGTTTAAGCATAAAAGTTGCAGTTTAATATATGTTTGTTTTGTTTTCCTTTTTTTAAAAAAAAAAAATTGCTTAAATTAAGTTTCCATGAAATACCCAATGGAGCTTCAAGATTAGACATAGTAAGTGACTATCACTTTTCCTGTTGAAAGCGATTAATCATTTTCAATTAATTGTTTAATATTTAGTATATTTAAGAGAATAATTCAGTAAATTTCTGAACTCATATTGAAAAGGGTGTAAAAGGGCTTCTTTTAAATTTCATTGTGACATTAATTCTCTAATTCTAATCCTTAAAAAAGAATATTATAATAATTGAAATATGAAATTTAACTTTCTTTCAATATAATAAATTATTCATTATAAAATACATGAACTGTACATATAACGAAAATGAAATGTCAGTACCCATTCATCAATAGATAATTTATTGAAAATCTATCACCCATATTATGCTTCTCATATCCACTTGAGATAATATTCTATTTTATTATCTGAAAACTTGTTTACCTAACAGAAGCTATTTTTTCTGTTTTTATGTAGCACGTGAGTTATTTCAAAGCCAAAAATTAAACTAAGTAATTTACTGTAGAAATTATTTTAAGCACAAAATTATTAAAATTATAATTTCCTTCAAGTAAGTTTAATTGTAAACAAAAAAAAATTATAGACTACTAAAAACAAGAATTTTGTTTGTAATGCTTTTGTAATTGTGATATTAAATAAAATGGTATTAAATGTTAAATTTATTATTTTCAAAGCCACAAATTGAACTAAGTTATTTACTGTAGAAATTATTTTAAGCACAAAATTACTAAAATTATAATTTCCTTCAAGTAAGTTTAATTGTAAACCAAACAAAATTATAGACTACTAAAAATAAGAATTTTGTTTGTAATGCTTTTGTAATTGCGGTATTAAATGATAAATTTTGTTTTTGCTCCGCTATTTTCAAACAATCAAAGTGTTTGTTTATATAAATGTTTAAGTTAAAACTTTCAAAAGATAATCTAAAATGTAATTTCGTCATAGTACTTAAATAAAATGTATTACATTATGAAATTAAGAATACACAATAAGATTTATTAGTCATATTGCTTTATAATTTTAATGATAATATTATGTACTGAATTATAATTTTTATAATTGTTAGGAAAAGAAAAACAAGAGTTTTAGTACCTGCACCATTATTTTGTTGCTATCCAAAAGTTAAACAATGCTTATTATAACCATAACTATTTATTTACAAAATTTCCGCAATTTTCTGACAAACTTTTTTTAATACAATTCCACCCATATAAATTGAGATATGAACAAAAATATCATAAACGCATTCAAGGGATTAAAAAAATGTGGAAATTTTCAAAACTAAATTCATCTTGACTATATTTTACTTATACTAAAGTTAAAATATTGTATTTTAAACCGATTTTTAATAAATCATTATGACGATGAAATAAATCAAATATGGAAGTACTATAAAATGTTTTTATATATCAAAATTAAATTTTAACTATTATTTGTAATCTTTTATTGTTGTAAAAAAAAAGTTTATTTTAAATAAACAATTATTTCAATCAATTTATGTAAGCTAAAAAGTTAGTTGTTAACAAAACAAAAAGGAAAAATTGATAAATATAATTTACTTTTGAATAAAACAATAGAAAATTGTTTTTTTTTTAATTGTTCTAATCTTTTCGAAAATTTGATTAGTAAGAACTAATTTTTTTGATAATTAACATTTCATTAGACAAATTATTATAAAATATAGTTTAAGTATAAGAGTTGTAGTTTAATTGCTACTTGAATAAATATGTGGTATCTGTTTCTTGTCATAATAAAGTAAAACGTAATAGTTAAGTTATAGTGGAGGTAGATTTTACAGAAGGGTATAAGGAAACTTTTAGATTTTTCAATAGTAGTTTTGTTGATGCAGGTTTTTGTACCAGTTTCTGCAGGAACTTCACCAAGTCAGAAATGACATCTCTGCAAATAAAGGTAACATCTATTTATTTATTGATTTAGTATCTATTCTTATTTTAATTTAATGAATTAAATTATAATAGCCTGTATTATCTGTATACTCTAATAGCAATTACTCTGTTATCATTATAGTTATTTTATTATTATTAAATTATTATATATTTAAGCTATATTTACATAACATAATGGAAATTATTGTGTAACATTAAAGATTTTGATGCATGTGGTGCCTTCAGCTTTTTGCTAATGCAAAAAGGAGTTGGGATTCTATTTCCATAAATGGAAAATATTCATGCAATATACTTTCTAAATTTAAGTGAAAACACCACATGTAAACTTCTAAAAAAAGGTTTCTTAAAATTATTTGTTTTGATAATTTATTTTTATGTTAAAAGGATATTCTCATCTAAGTTTCTTTTATTGTGTGTTAATTCTTCTGCATAAATATGCTATGAAACAATACATATATTGGATTATAAATCAATATTCGATTAGTCATTATATTAATTTAATTATTAAAATGTTACTCATTTCGTTATTTAGTCTAAGATTCTGATTATTGAGGAGTGTTGAGTATAGGTTTATGGACCCAAGGGGGCGGTCGCTCGAAAAAGTTTGGGAAACACTGCTCTAGAAGAACTAAGAATCTTCTCTCTATGAATAGAAGAATGGTAGCCAATGTGATCGCTGTTTCTACGGGGCACTGGTTAATAGGAAAACACGCCACCAGGTTAGGAATGGTGGCGAGGGATTTTTGCAGGGCATGCCAAAACGAGGAAGAGACAGTTCCTCTCTTTCTCTGTCAATGCCCTGGTTTGACTCAAAGAAGGAAAGAAGCACTAGGAGAATATTTCTTTGACAATCTTGAGAACTTAGCATCCACTAGTATCAGGGATCTGTCTAGATTTATTGTTTTCTCAAGATGGTTCCAGTGAACCAGGAACGGGGGGAGAATAGCCCCAATTCTTCTTTGTGGTATCACAAGGGGCCTTACTTGCGGCCTATATGTGTTCTCTCTCGGGACGGCTACTGTAACCTAACATAACCTAACCTAATGTCTTGTTTTTACTTATGTCTTTAATAAATTGGTTTTTAGCCTTGAAAATGCCACTTTTCAGGACGGCCACTGTAACCTAACATAACCTAACCTAACCTAATGTCTTGTTTTACTTATGTCTTTAATAAATTTGTTTTTAGCCTTGAAAATGCCACTTTTCAGGACGGCCACTGTAACCTAACATAACCTAACCTAACCTAATGTCTTGTTTTACTTATGTCTT
>JAPFBL010000561.1:0-170000 GCA_026182355.1 Hermatobates lingyangjiaoensis | reverse complement strand
GTAGCCCTCTGCTTGTGCGAGTGGACGCACGTGCCTCTTCCTCTTCCCTTCTTCTCCCTGACGACGAACTTCAGTTCGAAATATAGACCCAGTAAGTTTTCTCGCTTCTTCTATTTGTTGTCTTTTTTCATTTATATATTTATATATATATATATATATATATATAATATATATATATATATATATATATATATGATCAAACCACAATTAGAAAATGGGAAAACAAGACTAAGATCTTTCAACCGTAACAAGCGGATCTTTCAAGATCTTTCTAATATCTTTCTTTCTTTCTAAGATCTTTCAACCGCTTGTTACGGTTGAAAGATCTTAGTCTTGTTTTCCCATTTTCTAATTGAGGTTTGATCATTGACTGTTATTTCACGTGTTTATGTGAAATCTTTATATATATATACCCTTATTTCAGGTGTAATGTCTCATTGACATAAACTGTCCAGGTATAGAACGTGTTATATTATGTTATAATATATATATATATCCTAATTTCAGGTATATTCTCCATGTAAAATAATTGATCAAGGTATAAAACATTTTTATGTTACATACATAATATATATATCCTTATTTCAGGTACATTGTCTCATGTAACTTAATTTATCATGGTATAAAACATAAGTATGTTACATATACGAGTATATAGTATATATATATATCCTTATTTCAGGTATATTTTCTCATGTAACACAATTTATCAAGGTATAAAACATGTTTATGTTACATACAGAATATATATATCCTTATTTCAGGTACATTGTCTCATGTAACATAATTTATCAAGGTATAAAACATGTTTATGTTACATACATAATATATATATATATATATCCTTATTTCAGGTACATTGTCTCATGTAACATAATTTATCAAGGTATAAAACATGTTTATGTTACATACAGAATATATATATCCTTATTTCAGGTACATTGTCTCATGTAACATAATTTATCATGGTATAAAACATAAGTTATGTTACATACAATGAATATATATATATCCTTATTTCAGGTACATTGTCTCATGTAACATAATTTATCAAGGTATAAAACATGTTTGTGTTACATACAAATATATATACCTTATTTCAGGTACATTGTCTCATGTAACTAATTTATCAAGGTATAAAACATGTTTTGTTACATACAAATATATATATCCTTATTTCAGGTACATTGTCTCATGTAACATAATTTATCAAGGTATAAAACATGTTTTGGTTACATACAAATATATATATCCTTATTTCAGGTACATTGTCTCATGTAACATAATTTATCAAGGTATAAAACATGTTTGTGTTACATACAGAATATATAATCCTTATTTCAGGTACATTGTCTCATGTAACATAATTTATCAAGGTATAAAACATGTTTTGTTACATACAGAATATAATATTTATTTCAGGTACAGTTATTAAATAATTTATTTAAAACATGTTTTGTTAAACAAATTTATATTTATTTAGGTACATTTTCATTAACATAATTTATAATATAAAAATTTTTTTAATAAAATAATATATCCTTATTTCAGGTACATTGTCTCATGTAACATAATTTATCAAGGTATAAAAATGTTTGTTTACATACAGAATATATATATCCTTATTTCAGGTACATTTCTCATGTAACATAATTTATCAAGGTATAAAACATTTTGGTTACATACAGAATATATATATCCTTATTTCAGGTACATTGTCTCATGTAACATAATTTATCAAGGTATAAAACATGTTTGTTTACATACAGAATATATATATTCCTTATTTCAGGTACATTGTCTCATGTAACATAATTTATCAAGGTATAAAACATGTTTGTGTTACATACAGAATATATATATCCTTATTTCAGGTACATTGTCTCATGTAAATAATTTATCAAGGTATAAAAACATGTTTTGTTACATACAGAATATATATATCCTTATTTCAGGTACATTGTCTCATGTAACATAATTTATCAAGGTATAAAACATGTTTGTGTTACATACAAATATATATATCCTTATTTCAGGTACATTGTCTCTGTAACATAATTTATCAAGGTATAAAACATGTTTGTGTTACATACAGAATATAATATCCTTATTTCAGGTACATTGTCTCATGTAACATAATTTATCAAGGTATAAAACATGTTTGTGTTACATACAGAATATATATATCCTTATTTCAGGTACATTGTCTCATGTAACATAATTTATCAAGGTATAAAACATGTTTGTGTTACATACAGAATATATATATCCTTATTTCAGGTACATTGTCTCATGTAACATAATTTATCAAGGTATAAAACATGTTTGTGTTACATACAGAATATATATATATATATCCTTATTTCAGGTACATTGTCTCATGTAACATAATTTATCAAGGTATAAAACATGTTTGTGTTACATACAGAATATATATATCCTTATTTCAGGTACATTGTCTCATGTAACATAATTTATCAAGGTATAAAACATGTTTGTGTTACATACAGAATATATATATCCTTATTTCAGGTACATTGTCTCATGTAACATAATTTATCAAGGTATAAAAACATGTTTGTGTTACATACAGAATTTATATATCCTTATTTCAGGTACATTGTCTCATGTAACATAAATTATCAAGGTAATAAAACTTGTTTGTGTTACATACAGATTATTATATATCCTTATTTCAGGTACATTGTCTCATGTAACATAATTTATCAAGGTAAAAACATTGTTTGTGTTACATACAGAATATATATATATCCTTATTTCAGGTACATTGTCTCATGTAACATAATTTATCAAGGTATAAAACATGTTTGTGTTACATACAGAATATAATATACCTTATTTCAGGTACATTGTCTCATGTAACATAATTTATCAAGGTATAAAACATGTTTGTGTTACATACAGAATATATATATCTTATTTCAGGTACATTGTTCATGTAACATAATTATCAAGGTATAAAACATGTTTGTGTTACATACAGAATATATATATCCTTATTTCAGGTACATTGTCTCATGGAATAATTTTTATCAAGGTATAAAACAGGTTTGTGTTACATACAGATATATATATATCCTTATTTCAGGTACATTGTCTCATGTAACATAATTTATCATGGTATAAAACTGTTTGTGTTACATACAGAATATATATATCCTTATTTCAGGTACATTGTCTCATGTACATAATTTATCAAGTATAAAACATGTTTGTGTTACATACAGAATATTATATCCTTATTTCAGGTACATTGTCTCTTGTAACATAATTTATCAAGGTATAAAACATGTTTGTGTTACATACAGAATATATATATCTTATTTCAGGTACATTGTCTCATGTAACATAATTTATCCAGGTATATAAAACATGTTTGTGTTACATACAGAATATATATATCCTTATTTCAGGTACATTGTCTCATGTAACATAATTTATCAGGTATAAAAATGTTTGTGTTACATACAGAATATATATATCCTTATTTCAGGGTACATTGTCTCATGTAACATAATTTATCAAGGTATAAAAATGTTTGTGTTACATACAGAATATATATATCTTATTTCAGGTATTGTCTCATGTAACATAATTTATCAAGGTATAAAACATGTTTGTGTTACATACAGAATATATATCCTTATTTCAGGTACATTGTCTCATGTAACATAATTTATCAAGGTATAAACATGTTTGTGTTACATACAGAATATATATATCCTTATTTCAGGTACATTGTCTCATGTAACATAATTTATCAAGGTATAAAACATGTTTGTGTTACATACAGAATATATATATCCTTATTTCAGGTACATTGTCTCATGTAACATAATTTATCAAGGTATAAAACATGTTTGTGTTACATACGAATATATATATCCTTATTTCAGGTACATTGTCTCATGTAACATAATTTATCAAGGTATAAAATGTTTGTGTTACATACAGAATATATATATCCTTATTTCAGGTACATTGTCTCATGTAACATAATTTATCAAGGTATAAAACATGTTTGTGTTACATACAGAATATATATATCCTTATTTCAGGTACATTGTCTCATGTAACATAATTTATCAAGGTATAAAACATGTTTGTGTTACATACAGAATATATATATCCTTATTTCAGGTACATTGTCTCATGTAACATAATTTATCAAGGTATAAAACATGTTTGTGTTACATACAGAATATATATATCCTTATTTCAGGTACATTGTCTCATGTAACATAATTTATCAAGGTATAAAACATGTTTGTGTTACATACAGAATATATATATCCTTATTTCAGGTACATTGTCTCATGTAACATAATTTATCAAGGTATAAAACATGTTTGTGTTACATACAGATATATATCCTTATTTCAGGTACATTGTCTCATGTAACATAATTTATCAAGGTATAAAAACATGTTTGTGTTACATACAGAATATATATATCCTTATTTCAGGTACATTGTCTCATGTAACATAATTTATCAAGGTATAAAACTTGTTTGTGTTTCATACAGAATATATATATCTTATTTCAGGTACATTGTCTCATGTAACATAATTTATCAAGGTATAAAACATGTTGTGTTACATACAGAATATATATATCCTTATTTCAGGTACATTGTCTCATGTAACATAATTTATCAAGGTATAAAACATGTTTGTGTTACATACAGAATATATATATCCTTATTTCAGGTACATTGTCTCATGTAACATAATTTATCATGTAAAAACATGTTTGTGTTACATACAGAATATATATACTTATTTCAGGTACATTGTCTCATAAACATAATTTATCAAGGTATAAATATAATGTTTGTGTTACATACAGAATATATAAACCAATCCCAATTTCAGGTAACAAAATTTACTGTCACAACATTTAAAACAACCCAACCCTCACTAACATACAAATATATATATCACATTTAAACATACACAATTACAACTAAACACAATATCAGGTATAATATCATTATAATGTTAAAATAATATATACAATTCATAACAAAATACCAATGTAACATTCGTTTATATATTATGTTTTAATATGTAATTATCCCTAATAACTGGTATCCTATTCTGTGTCCTATACCATCTGTATATAATTCTGTGAATTTTACCATTATTATTTTATAATATATATTATATATTTCTTCGATTTCTTTGGGACAACTCCTTCACGAAATCACTCCCTACCAAAGAGAACTAGTTAGAATACTAGAAAACACCAGCAAAAAGGTCGTGATTGCGGAAGCTGCCTTCTACTTTAATAAAATATGTTTACAAGAGAATCTGCTGCCAATATACAATAATATATTATATATATATGAGTCGCCACTCTGCCTTCCTGCGGGACTGTTCGCCTCCTGATGACGACGATGGTCGAAATATAGAAGTGAGTTATTCCTGTGTCTCTGTGTGTGCTTTCTTCTTTTTAATTGTTATACATATATAGCCTTATTTTAAGTGTACTGTCTCACGTGGTGGTGTTGCATGTTTGGTTAAAGGGTCTTCCTTTTAGATTTGTGTAGTTTATAACAGTACAAGTGTACTGTCGCATGTATGGTGGTGGGTGGGGTACAATGTAGTTCGCCTCCGCGTGGTGTACCCTGGGTGATGCCAAATGAACTACATGTCTACAACTTAAATCATGCCACAGTCAAGGCAGAAATACAACAAAAGTAACGACGATGCCCTCATCAGGCAGAACAGCTATCGAGTATTTAATATATTAATTAGGAATGCAGGCGGAGTGAACTGCACCAAGTTCACTGAGCCGAAGTGTGTTTTGACTGACAAGAATGTTTATATATTCTTTATATTAGAAGCTGGGGCCTCCATAGGAATAGAGTTAATGGGTTAGTTCCACTGAGGTTAGTAATATTAGAATTAGTAATAATACAATCTGTCATACCTCGTAAAATCTCAGAAAAGCTCGACCTGTTTCGGGTCCGTCTGGATCCCATCTTCAAGAGCACTTGAATATAATATAGATGACATATATAGGTAGGCTATAGGAAAATAACATTCACAGTCAGTTAGTTGCTATTGAAGATGGGATCCAGACGGACCCGAAACCGGTCGAGCTTTTCTGAAACTTTACGAGGTATGACGGATTGTATTATTACTAACTCCATAGAAATGACCCAAATCTACCAAAATGACAACGACTCGATGTACACTATCATGAGAAGCAGACTAGTGGCCTCTAGAATTATTATTGGAATTAATAACGATATACTTTGACAATTTTAAATCATACAAGATATGGACTAAACAAGAGATGGAGGCAGTACAAGCAGACCGCTGGGTTACTAATAATCATTTCTGTATTAGTACAGTATAACCCAGCAACTTAGTTTTTACATATACACACAATCACGGACATACACACATACATATACATACACTCACTCTTACACGTACATACATACATACATATATATAGTCACAAACGCATATACATACAAATATAAACACATCATATAACATGATGAAGATTTACATGTTTTGAGGTTCTCAAAGTTCTTTTATGATGTTTTTTTTTTATGATATCTGTGTGTATATAGCTGGGTGTTACGTTACTAATCTACAGTTAATAATCTTTGATGGTTGAAATTATTATTTTACAAAAAAAATTGTCCTCAAAACTTTGAATATCCTTGAGAGCAATTATGCATGATGAGAAAGTCACTTTTTTTTGCTAAAATTTGTTTTGTAGGAAAAAAAGCTAATGAAATGGCCTCCACATACACTTATTAGTGCTTTGACTACCGTTTTAAAGATGGGCTATAAAGCGTTGCTTATGAAATCAAATGAATCTGCCCCAGCGTCATATAACGATCTATTTTCCTCTGATATTTTTCTTTTCTTAGATTTCTCTATCTGGCCTTGTTGGGGTTGAAAGTTGAGATGGCGTTCGGGCGGGAATACAGGCTTTCACGAGTATGACGTTTATTTTGAGCTACAAAAAACAATAAAATATTTTTTTTTTTTAATATGTTAAGATCACATAAAGATCTTCCAATTTAGAACTAAAACAGTAAAAAAAAAAAATCTGGAGTGGCCTACACTCTACTTTACTATAAGTAACTTAATGTCAAATTTCTTGAGTATATAAAACATAACGTCTCATTTAAGCATAACGTAAACATCTAAATGGGATATAATTATTAGACTGTCATTCCTGAGGTAGTACAGATAGTGATTGAAGGACATATCAATTTATAAGCTTATTTTTGTACATCACAAATAATTTATTATTTGCAAATAATTTTATTAGTATAACTACAGCAGTAATAACATTTTTGAAAAACCAATGTGAACATTTCTTGAAACGAAATATTATCCTTCAAGAGAACATGGCTATTGTTCAAATAGCCAGTAGATTTCTTACATCGTTTACTTGACATCCTTCTACATTGAATATTAATGTAAAATTTTCAAATTTAAAACAGTAAAATACCCTTTTTTTCTCTGAAAAACATCTTAAACAGCGAAGAAAATGTTGTTTTTAGGTGATTTGTTAATTAAAGATGTACGATAATTACAGTTATTAATCTCTAAATGAAAGATTTATATTTTGAATTATCTTTTACATTTTTGGTTTTTAACAGAATTATTATACTGGGAATTTTATGGCTTCTTAGTATTTAATAAGATCATTTTCCTTCCCCTTTGTCAAATAACATATATACGATTTTTTTTTAATGAGTGTTATCAGTTTCCTGCACAATATTATTCCTCTTACATCTCATATAAGTCAATAATATATTTTCATTTTTCCATTAGAAACATCAATTTTATCTCAGTGGATTCGCTCAAAAAATTTCTAAGTCAATGTAAACAATGAAAAAAAATACAAAAAATTCGACAAGTATAGCAGGTGATCTCTTAGTCTAGGATAAACAAAGAGTTTTTATATCGTTATTGCTCTTTCCCGTAATTGGAACTTCATGATTTTTTTTTATGAATTGCTAATTTTTTGTTTTGTTTTTGGTCAAATTTTCGTTATTTTTTAATGAGCCGTTTAGCGTCAAAAAAACATTTTCTGAAAACACAAATCGTACTGCAACGCCCCTTTAGCGAATGTAATTTTACAAAAAAATATCCCAACTCATTCTCCACATAATGTTCTATTTTTAGGCATAGTTTCATTTTGATCCATCAAACAGTATGGCTTTTATCTCTCTCACAAGGTTTGAGATTGAATTATAAGTCAAAATTTTTACATTTTATTGAAAAAAAAATATTTCCCGTTGTTTTAAAATTCTGAATTTATTTTTCGTTTGTTGCATTTGTAACCTCAAAGATAATGTCAAAATTTCAAAACTCTAGGGTTATCAGTTTAGGAGAAATAAATGTTTAAAAAAAAACGGTTTTTGGCAAAAAAAGTGACTTTCCCATCATGCATAATTCTTCCCAAACAATAGGGATCTTCGTCTTTATGAGGCCCATTTTTGTGTAAAATATCAACTTGATCCATCAAAGATTCTGGACCGTAGCGTGGTAACAAGCAATGCTAACACACGCACCCACCCACCCACCCACCCACACACACACACACAGACATCATCGTAAAAACGTCATAAAACGACTTCTGGGGCCTCAAAACATGTAATTCCGTCAAAATCTCGAGATCGAATTTTTTCACGATCACTATACTTTACTTATAGTAAAGTAAAAATAACAAACACAATAATAAATACGCATAAATACCTTTTTAAAGTAATTTATTTTCCCAAGCCACTCGGAGCCGCAGTGTGAGGATGAAAGAGCCGCATGCGGCTCCGAAGCAGCAGTGTAATGATTAAAGAACCGAATGCGGCTCCGGAACCGCAATGTAATGATGAAAGAACCACATGCGGCTCCGGAGCCGCAGTGTAAGGATTAAAGAACTGCATGCGGCTCCGAAGCCGCATTGTAATGATGAAAGAACCGCATGCGGCTCCGGAGCCGCAGTGTAAGGATGAAAGAACCGCATGCGGCTCCGAAGCCGCATTGTAATGATGAAAGAACCGCATGCGGCTCCGAAGCCGCAGTGTGATGATGAAAGAACTGCATGCGGCTCCGAAGCCGCAGTGTAATGATGAAAGAACCGCAGTGTAATGATGAAAGAGCCTCATGCGGCTCCGGAGCCGCAGTGTAAGGATGAAAGAACCGCATGCAGCTCCGTAGCCGCAATGTAATGATGAAAGAACCGAGCATTGTCTGAATAAATCTATATAAATAAAATAATGATTTAGTCTGTACACTGCTTAGAACTGACTCATTTCAAGTTTTCTTTACGTTTCATACATTGGAGAAAAGGAATCCACCCTTAGAAAAATTTCTGTCGGTTTGTCTGTTTGTCCGCAAAATTTTGTCACAAGTAAACTCAGCCACCATAAGACATATCAAGCTGAAACTTTGACACTAGGATTTGTGTATGCGTAACTTAAAATATAAGCTCTGAATAGATTGATAATTCAGAGCAGAAGCGAAGTTATGGGGCTTTAAGCTGTATTTTGCTAACTTCACAGACAAGTTTGTTTTGAAAATACACAGGTGTAGCAAGTAGGTATTGTTAGTTGATTTTAATTTCATTGGAGCATATGAATATATTGCGTATTTGACATCATTTTAAAGGTGTTTCCCAGAGTTGAGCCTGTACTATCTATTGAGAACAAATATATTTGTAAACGAACAATTTCTCAACCCTTAATATGAACAGGCAGGAAAAATCAGCAAACAAGTTCTTACGCTATGTAAAGCCGAGGAAAGAACTAACAAGTCAGTAAAGAGAGTGATTAGTGATGAGGAAGCAGTTCATTATCTAACTGAATTTCTTTATTCTGAATTTATTTCTCCTGGACTGCCTGCTCATGAGTAAAAACTTAAAGTAGGAGCACCAATCATGCTGCAATTTAGTAGAAGTAAAAAATTTCATGTTACGAAACGTGAGTACCCACCTCAAAACTGTGCAACAGGACACGACTTTGAGTTCGTGCTCTGCACGGATATGCCATAGAGGTGGACATCATGACTGGGTGTGAAATGGGGAGTCTGTGTGTATACCACCTATACCATTGATTCCGAGCCACTATCTGTTTCCGTTGAAACGATTGCAAAGTCCCGTCAGAGTTTATTTCGCAATGACGTTAACTAAGTCGCAAGGGGAAACTTAATCTAACGCAGGAATTCAAGTTAGCGAGACTAATTTTTTCTCACATGGTGAACTGTAGTTTACTTGCTCAAGAGTCAGATGTTCCAACTGTTTGTTCTTCCTTGAACCTGAAGAACAGACAGCTAATGTAGTGTATACAGAGGCATTTGCTTAACTCTGTACTAATAATGATATTTTCTACTATTCTATAATTTCTAATGGTATTTTGGAATACCAAGTACAATCGAATTTTTGAATCTGTTAAAGACGGGTACGTTTGCTAGTATTGAAATATACAGAAATAAATTTTGCGGGAATTGAACCCACAATCTTTGCATTGATGGCCCAGTGCACTATGCTCCGCGCCTTAAAAATAAATAAATTTATTTTTTAATTTTTTTTTTTAAATTTTATAAGTGGAAATGTCTAGAGATATCGTTCAAAGTACAATAGCGTTAGGTTTACTGCAGACTCTTATCAGTGACGATGATGTAACGTAATTGAGGTTTCCTATCATAATTTAAACAATTTGGATAACATTGAAACCACAATATTGCAATTATCATCAAACATTAATCTTTTTACATTTTCAGATTATTGTTATTAAAGAACAGATTCAGAAATAAATTTTAGAATACATTTTATAAAGATAATACATTTGAATGGCCGACACCTACGGGTCATGGGTTTTAAGACTACATACATCCCGGGGGATTTGGTCGTCTCCCCACAGGGGGGAAAGCCCTAAACCCGGGCAGGGCCTCACCCAAGGGTGAGTACCAGTTTTGGAGGGCATTCCCAATAATGCACTCTACCCACTGGTAGGGGTCGGGGTTCTAGCTCCCCCTGGTTGATATGCAGGCAACCACCCGAGAAGGTAACTGCTTCTCACACAGCGACACTTAAAAAGATCATTTGTGTCTACTCTACCTGAATAAGGAACCACAGCCACCACGAGTCCGCCCGCATGACGGGGCAGGAGTGTCAACCTGAAGGAAGAAAGGGAAGATAGAGATAGGTCGAGAGGAAACGAAAAACACTCCTGGCCTTGGAGCTCCGTCCCCGTGGTACCGATTGTATTTTAAGAACACTCGGGTGGTACTCCGGACCGAGGTCCTACTGAGCCTGTCATTGTGGTAGGTATGGATCAGTGGCCCGTACTAGAGAGAGAGAGAGAGAGATAATACATTTTAGTAATATGTTGTATTGATTCAAGTAACAGCAAATCTAGTTTCTTTTTCTCCAAATACATTTAAAATATACAACTATACCTGGGCCTACATATGTCGCTTCGAGTCGGTTTTTTTCATTAAAGCTTAGTCCGTACTTTTATCTATGTATCAATTCCTCTGTTCATCCCTCAGTTTATTTTTTATTAATTTATTATTATTTTTTTCATATTTCATAATTTATTATAAACGAACTCTTGTCTACCTTATTCTCTGTAACAGTGGGCTTGGTTTCCCTCTCTTATCTCTCCTGAAGACGGTTCAAACTAAAAAAATACAGACTGTAAGTTTGTTCGTATCTTTATTCTGTGTCTATAATTTAAAGTGAAACGTTGGTTGTTCTTTATGGATCATTTTGATGTTGATTATATAATAAGGTATTGTTTTCTTGACCACAAATTTACTAATAAACACTTTTTTCTTTTTCTTGGAATTTGGTCAGGGTTAATATACGGAATCACCTTTTCGGACAATGTTTCATCTTTATTTTAAGACATCCTCAGGGCTATAAACTAACAAAAAAACAATGGACATTTGTCATATCTCCTTTACAATCATCATAACAAATTTAAAAAACTTACTTACTCATGGGTAATTTCTAATAACGAACCTTGAGTAATGGTTGAGTAAAGATAAGAAGCTAGCTATGAGTAAGTAAGTTTTTTGAATTTGTTATGATGATTGTAAAGTAGATATGACAAATGTCCATTGTTATTTGTTAGTTTATAGCCCTGAGGATGTCTTAAAATAAAGACTAAACATTGTGCGAAAAGGTTATACCGTATATTAACCCTGACCAAACTCCAAGAAGAAGATAAAGTGTTTATATATATATATAAAGATTTCACATAAACACGTGAAATAACAATCAATGATCAAACCACAATAAGAAAATGGGAAAACAAGACTAAGATCTTTCAACCGTAACAAGCGGTCTTCGTCAGAGTCAAAAACCCACAGTTGGGGTCTTCGTCAGAGTCAAAAACCCACAGTTGGGTTTTTGACTCTGACGAAGACCGCTTGTTACGTTTGAAAGATCTTAGTCTTGTTTTCCCATTTTCTTATTGTGGTTTGATCATTTATATATATATATATATATATATATATATATATACACAAGTTCAAAATTCAAGAAGAGTAACAAGAAGAGACCCAACCGTCTCTGTACCAGTGCGCTTGGTTTCCCTCTCTTATCTCTCCTGAAGACGGTTCAACCGAAAATTAGAGACTGTAAGTGTGTTCTTTTGATTTCTCTATGTTTCTTGGAGACCCAACCGATTCCAACCGTCACTTCACTAGTGCTTGGTGTCCCTATCTGAACTCTCCTGATGACGGTTCAACCGAAAATTAGAGATAGTAAGTGTGTTTGTTCCTTAGTTATGTGTTTGTGATTCATCGTGAAATGTTTGTTGTCCTTTTGGATCATTTTCCTGTTTACAATATATATATATATATATAATATATATATATATATATATATATATATATATATATATATTGTAGCAGTTTGCTTCTTAACGCACGCGAGTACTTCGTACTTCTTCCCGATGACGACAGATGTCAAAATTCGAAGTAGTTCTGTACTGTCTTTCTGTGTTCGTTCCTATGTGTTAAAGTTTATATATATATATATATATATATATATATATATATTATATATATAGTTATTACACATTATATATATCTAGGAAAGTAAGAATGCACTATAATCTAGCTGGAAAGAACAATGTACAAATGAATAATAAAGAAAGAGTAGATTAACTTAGTGAGAATTTAAAAATAAACTCAACTGTAAAAAAAATAAAGATAAAGCGCCCTTAAACTCTATTAACACCTCCTGTTTGTTGTCAGTAAACCTCGATAGTATCACCCTCTTCCATCTCAAGGCTTAGTGGTGTATCAGCTTCATTAACAGGTTTGCCCATCAAATCGGAATCGTACAGCAGCCATTGCTAGTTATACAGTTTGCTAGTCAATATACAGTTTTTCTGTTCTAGAGAAGTATGTTAGTATTTAAGGAGCGGATTCCATATAATAACTGAAAGGTTACCATATTGTAAGATAGTCTAACTGAGTGTACAGTTATTCTGAACAATATTGGCCTGTTCGCGTATTTCATTAATACTTAGAACCTAACCGAAATGGCTGACGACGTTTCAAAAAGGAAGTTAAGTCTGGTGAATCTGAACATATAAACCTGAAGGCAATGGGGCAGGAGAGTAACATTGTCCAATTCAAGATTAGTAAACATACTCCTCTTAGGAAACTTATATATATATGCTTTTTTGATGAAAATACGATCCGAAATGGACAAATACAGTTCAATGAACTGTATGAACGGTTGGGTTTCCAACCGTCTCTGTACCAGTGCGCTTGGTTTCCCTTCTTTACCTCTCCTGAAGACGGTTCAACCGAAAATTAGAGACTGTAAGTTTGTGTTGTTAATTTCTCTATGTTTCTTTATGTACATTGAACTGTATATATATATATATATATATATATATATATATATATATATAAAGATTTCACATAAACACGTGAAATAACAATCAATGATCAAACCATAATAAAAAATGGGAAAACAAGACTAAGATCTTTCAACCGTAACAAGCGGCCTTTGTCAGAGTCAAAAACCCAACTGAACACTAGTTTCAGTCAAAAACCCAACTGAACACTAGTTTCAGTTGGGTTTTTGACTCTGACGAAGACCGCTTGTTACAATTGAAAGATCTTAGTCTTGTTTTCCCATTTCATATTGTGGTTTGATCATATATATATATATATATATATATATATATATATATTCACTGATAAAACGAAATACGATCCAAACTGGACACAATACGAGTTCGAGATTAACAAAGAGCAACACACAAAGTAGGGAAACACAGTTGGGTTACTTGCCGTTGTGTCTACAACGTGCTTGGTCTCCCATTCTCTTTTCTCCTGAAGACGGATTACCCGAAAATTTGAGTCTGTAAGTGTGTTTCCCTACTTTGTGTGTTGCTCTTTGTTAATCTCGAACTCGTATATATGTATATATATATATATATATATATATATATATATATATATATAAAAAAGAAAAGATTTATATTGAAGCAGTCGGAATACAGTAGTTGTTAGTGAGACTGGAGTATTTGACTACGAAACAAGACAGTGGTAGCGATAACAAGTAATGCTATAGTAAATATCAGACGGCTACCCACAAGCAGATTAGGGTTTCAAATTGGCCTTGATAAGAGCGCTGCTTTAAAAAGACATTTCCGTTCACTGCTCTTTAGTTTAGTTTTATCATGGCGTCTGCAAACGAAGACCCCGCTGTCACCAATCTCAGGGAGTATCTAAGGATACCTTCAGTTCATCCCAATATTAATTATGGTCAGTGTAGACTTTACAAGGGTTTAGTTCAGTATACTCTAATCTCATAGTTCATAGTATACTCAATCACCTGCATTGAACTTTATAGTATATCATGTTGTATAAACACTATCATGCGTTTTCAAACATATAATGCGTTATACAATCGTTTTTTTGTATAGGATGTGCTCTTTTCCCAATTATATAGCATACCATGTGCCTTACTCGCAATTCTGTAGTATATCATGAAGTATATTCACTATTTCAAAGCATATAGTGTGGTATACAATCATTTTTAGGTGCTGCTTGAGGTTTTTTCTTATTATATAGTATGTAGTAGTTATCATGTAGTAGTAGTGTCGTATACAATCTTTTTTTGTGTAGCGGGTGATCTTTTCCTATTTTATAGTATATCATGGTTTACCCTCAATTTTTTAGTACATCATATAGTATATTCACTATTTTATAGCATATGGTCTGGTATACAATCTTTTTTTTTATGCATCGGGTGTTCTTTTCTTATTACAATGGAACCTCTACATACGAGATTAATTCGTTCCCGGATCGTGTTCGTATCTAGAATTCTCGTATCTAGAGCGAATTTTTCCCATAAGAAATCACTGAAAACTAATTAATTTGTTCCCGGCCTCCCAAAATCATTCACGTTAACCCTAAATAACTATGAACATATCTTCCTGATTACTAAAAACACATTCAAATAGTGACTGAACATAAAAATACAGTAATAAGATAAATAAGATGATATTAACGAAATAAAATGCGAGTTTATTATGAGCATTTATTATGAGCACTTCCACTTAAAATTAAAGTTAACTTTATGAAAAACTAAATTTTTTTACGGCACTAATTTATTTATGCACTTTTTTCTGCTTTTTTTTGCTTTTTAACATTACTGTATCAGTTTTTACTTTTCTTCGCTTTCTTTTGCCCTTTTAGCTGGAATTGCAACACTTTCACTTTCTATAGGTCTTTTGAAGAAAAACTTATCCAAGGAGGTTTGTCTCTGCCTCCCTTTCAAAATGTTACGGAAATGTGTAAGGCAAGTGTCATTAAAAAGAGCTGTAGCACGACTAGTAGAGTGGATGCCTGTCCTCTTCTTGAATTTCTCAAACCAGCCATGGCTTGCCTTGAAATCCACTCCATGTACACCGATCTGGAAATTCTCGTAACTTGGATTTTTCTCTCGTATGTAGAGCAAGATTTTTGCTCGAAAGACCTCTCGTATCTCGAGTTTCTCGTAAGTAGAGTAGCTCGTATGTAGAGGTTCCACTGTATATAGTATATCATGGAAACCTTTAACTTTTAATTTAATTTAACTTTTTGTTAAACAGAACCTGTAAAAACGGAGAAATAATAAGAGGACAATAGTGTTACGTTTTAGACAATTTACAGTATTTATTAATATGTTCTAAGCCTAAATATTAACAAGATTATCCAGGAGTTTATAAGTAACAGGTTTAAAGTAAATTTCCGAAATTTGTTTGATAATTTTTTTTCTATTAATTATTTTACTTATTACATAGTGTATTTAATAGTGATAATTGTTTGTTAATTGTTGGTGCTCAGTGCATATGGTATATTCAAGATTATAGTTGCTTATGATATGAACTCGGAAATTGTACTCAAACTTTATGTTTATTTATTTACAATTAATAAAAAAACATATTACTACTACATATAAACATATATGCCTCTCATACATAGAAAATATTACATTGTAATTATTTAATTTTGATATTTTTGGTATTATATTTGCCATTTCTATTGTAACAAAACTGAATCCATGCCTAGATATTTTTCGTTTAGATGTGGTAACACTGATCCAGAAGGTTATCAGAGGCTTACTTCATATGATGTTGAAAAGTTGTTTTAAATACCGGACGGATGAAATAATTAATATTTTTTTAGTTAATAATGAATAAAAAAATGAAATTAGACGAAGATGAAGCTGTAAGCAATTTAAGAGAATATTTACGTATTCCTTCAGTTCATCCTGACGTGAATTATGGTAAAATTGAAGGATTTTTAATAGTTTTATTTATTAAAAAAAAATATTTAAGCTTTTTTTTTTTTAATTATATATTGGAAGTTTAGGGGGATGTATTTGAAAGTGGGGGTTTTAAATTGTTTTTAATTTGAAGATGGTTTTTTTTTTTATTTTGGTATTTAATGTTGATTTATTCCATGTATATGTTTCTTTGTTTTAGATGATTGTGTTATATTTCTAAAGAAACAAGCTCATAGTCTTGGGCTGCCTTGTAAGGTAGTTTATCCTACCCCTAATAAACCACTGGTGTTAATAACATGGGAAGGAACTGAGCCTTCCTTACCTTCTATCCTCCTTAATTCCCATATGGATGTAGTGCCAGTATTCAGGGTAAATATTCAAATTTTTTTTTTAAATTAATATTATTATTTAACATTTATAATTGAGGCGTCCAGTGTCAGAGGGGTGAGCTAGCCAAATTATAGTTTTGAGATAATTAGATTTAAAAGATTTGGAAGTTTCCCAACTCTCAAGAAGTAGCACAACATTACTTATAACACATAATTATAATATTTCATTACCCATACATTGTTATGAGAACTGAAAAAAAACATATTAAAAAATTTTCAATTTAAAAAAAATTAGAAAAATAGCCACATAATGAAAATTATGACATTTATAGTAATAAACATACAAAAACATAATAAAATGATTGCATTAAGATCAAAATAAGATCATTGAATACCCATTTGCTGATATTAGTAACTAATTTTTAATAATTAATTTTTTAATTAATTAATTTTGGAAAATCTTGACACTGATGCATTACTGGAGCAATGAATGTTTTTATGTTGCTAATGTTTGCTTTATAATGTGAATTAAGCATTTAGACCACGACATTAGTGTTGTAATTAATTATACTTAATTTCATTATTCATTAGTGCATTAATTATACCATTCGAATTTTCATGATTTTGTCACTGAAGTGTATCACAATCAAGATCATTATTTTGTCGCCCATCTGTCATTCATTCTCCAGAGTTGATCGGCTCCCAACACGTGAAAAAACAAGCTATGCTAGAGCTTCTACAAACTTGTTATAAGTGACAATATCGCTTCCAATCTTTGTATATATATATATATATATAGAGGAGGGTTGCTTCTTTCATATTCCATGCCTAACTCAAAAACTGGTAAATGTGACGGTTCGCCCCTCTGACACTGGTCGCCTCAATTAATTAGGGTTATGATATTGGAGAAACAGAGAGCGTGCCTGTCTTTAGAAGTGAAGTTCACAGGTTTGAATTTCGACCAAAGGCAATATATATTTTTATTTAGGAGAAACAAAAAAATCAACTTATTTTGAGAGGCCTTAGAGCTGTCAATTACAACAGTAGATTATATCAAGTATTCGTTGAACATACCCCTATTCTACCAACTTTTTTGGGGTGAATTTAAAATAATCGAAGTTTCATTAAAAGAAACATAGGGAGTTTAGGACCCCTAGAGTTGACAAATCAACAATGGCTAAAATTTTTTATAAAAACTAATTTGTTTTAATAATTTCAAAATGTAAACATGGATGGATTTAGTTGTAATTGATCAATATAGGTAACTAAATGTTTATTTATTAGACTCAAAAGAAGTTTTTTTGGTCTTCTCCCAAACCAGGAATATAGCAAGAACTAATTAAACTTATATTGAAATAAACATTAGTGCAATATAAGTGTGAGTTGCCTTTTAAGAAAAAGAAATGACTACAAAATCCTTACTGGAGAGTAGGGAAACCCTTATAACCTCTATGTAAAGGTCCGTCTGTGTAAACGCTGGGGCTCCTTAAGTACACTCTAGCCTTTAACTACACTATTTTTAATGTCCAAGTTAAATTTAAAGTATGGTTAATCCATATTACTCATGTTTATTAATAGACCAAATATAATATAATTTAACGAAAAAGTTTGTATGAATTCCTTCATTTGCTGTTGTAATAAGAACGGTTTACTTTTGTATTGTTGAAACTGATCCCTCGAGGGTCGAAACTTCAGCCCTTACAGTCTTTTTGTTTGATCGGACGTTTGGGTATAATCACTCATAATCACTCAGATGAGTGTCTAGAACTGTTGCCTGATTCCGTCCCCCTTCACCAATTCATTAAGATATGCAGAGGGGTCAACCCTGACTATTCTGGATTAACTGTCTGCGGCCTTCTTGCGCAGTACAGTCAAACTATGTGGATGGCAGTTTCTTCTCCCTCCCCACATAGTCAGCACTCTGTCCATCCTCTTAGAAGACCGACCTTTTTTAAGTGACTTCTGAAGCATCCGTGTTCTGTCAGTACACCTACTACCAACCTTATCTGACTCCTTGGGAGTCTCAGTAGGGTACTGTGTGAGTCGTGGGTTCCTCTCTCATCAGACTCCTTGGGAGTCTCAGTAGGGTACTGTGTGAGTCGTGGGTTCCTCTCTCATCAGACTCCTTGGGAGTCTCAGTAGGGTACTGTGTGAGTCGTGGGTTCCTCTCTCATCAGACTCCTTGGGAGTCTCAGTAGGGTACTGTGTGAGTCGTGGGTTCCTCTCTCATCAGACTCCTTGGGAGTCTCAGTAGGGTACTGTGTGAGTCATGGGTTCCTCTCTCATCAGACTCCTTGGGAGTCTCAGTAGGGTACTGTGTGAGTCGTGGGTTCCTCTCTCATCTGACTCCTTGGGAGTCTCAGTAGGGTACTGTGTGAGTCGTGGGTTCCTCTCTCATCTGACTCCTTGGGAGTCTCAGTAGGGTACGTGTGAGTCGTGGGTTCCTCTCTCATCTGACTCCTTGGGATTCTCAGTAGGGTACGTGTGAGTCGTGGGTTCCTCTCTCATCTGACTCCTTGGGAGTCTCATTAGGGTACTTGTGGGATCTCCAACGAACCAAAAATAGTCCAAGCATAATTTAAGTTTAATTTAAAATAATCCAAGTATAATTTAATATGGTATAATTTAGAATACTTTAAGTTTAATTTAAAATAGTCCAAGTATAATTTAAAACAGTATAATTTAGAATAATTTAAGTTTAATTTAAAATAATCCACGTTTAATTTAAAATAGTCCAAGTATAATTTTAAATAGTATAATTTAGAATACTTTAAGTTTACTTTAAAATAGTCTTTTTTAAAATAATCCAAATTTAATTTAAAATAGTACAAGTATAATTTAATATAGTTTAATCTAGAATAATTTAAGATTTAATTTAAAATAGTCTAATTTAAAATAATCCAAGTTTAATTTAAAATAGTCCAAGTATAATTTAATATAGTTTAATCTACAATAATTTAAGTTTTAATTTAAAAAAGTCCAAGTATAATTTAATATAGTTTAATCTAGAATAATTTAAGGTTTAATTTAAAATAGTCTAATTTAAAATAATCCAAGTTTAATTTAAAATAGTCCAAGTATAATTTAATATAGTTTAATCTATAATAATTTAAGTTTTAATTTAAAATAGTCTAATTTAAAATAATCCAAGTTTAATTTAAAATAGTCCAAGAATAATTTAATATAGTTTAATCTAGATAATTTAAGTTTCAATTTAAAAAAGTCTAAGTATAATTTAAGTTTAATTTAAAGTAAATAGAGTTAATGTAGTGATTCTCGATTCCGAGTACTCGTCCTTAGACTGTCCTTTATTCTGTTGAGAGTTGTTTTATATTGCAGGACAAATGGAAATACGATCCCTTTGGAGCAGACAAGGATCAAGAGGGGAATATTTTTGCTCGCGGTGCTCAAGATATGAAGTCTGTTGGTATCCAGTATTTGGAGGCAGTAAGAAGGCTTAAGTCTCAAGGGAGTCGACTGAAGAGGACCGTCCATATGTCTTTTGTGCCAGGTCAGTGTAGAACAGTGTTTCCCAAAGTGGGAGGTGCTTTGATATCGTAGGCGGTAATACAAAAAGGAGCGGGGATTCTATTTCTATAAATTGAAAATGTTCATGCAATATAATTTCTAAATTTAAGTGAAAACAGCACATGTAAACTTCTAGGAAACAGTTTCTTAAAATTATTTGTTTCGATAATTCATGTTTATGTTAAAAGTATATTCTCACCTAAGTTTCTTTTATTGTGTATTAATTCTTTTGCATAAATATGCTATGAAACAATACATCTATTGGATTCTAAATAAATATTCCAGTAGTAATTATTTTAATTGAATTATTAAAATGTTACTCATTTGGTTATTTAGTCTAGGAATCTGATTATTATTCAAGGGTGTTGAGATATAGGTTTATGGACCCAAGGGGGCGGTCACTCGAAAAAGTTTGGGAAACACTGAGTGTAGACCAAGCTAAGTGTTTTCTTTTAGTGTTTTTGTACTCATTTTGTATGTTAACTATTGTTGTATGTTATATCATGAAATTTGTTTTTGGCGAAATCAAAGTTAATTTTATCAAGATACTGGATATACTGTTAGAACTCGTCCGTTACCGGGAGTGGGTGATAAAACAGATGAAGAGGGGGGAAAAAGAGGAAGAATCAAGAGAAGTTCAGTATATGGAGGGAAAGAGATAGAGAGAGAGAGAGATTATTAAAGAAGAGGGAGAATATGAATTATTTAGTAAATGGAGGTGGGTGGGAGAGAGAGGGAGGAATAATTCCGCATATAGGTGGGGGGAGCGAAGAGAGAATGTGATGAAAAACGGGGAGGGAAGCGAAGAGAGAGATTAAAGAAGGGGGAGAATACAGCTGAAGCCAGCATACGGGTTCTGGGTGGTAAAAGAGATTAAGAGGGGGCAAAGAGAAAGTTTTATCAAGATACTGGACATACGAGGTGTGTAAATAAAGTAGTGAGACTGGCAACGTCGCTTTCGATCTGGAGACGCGTGGCCTTGAGTAGCGTCAGGTGCACGTGTGATGCGCCTCCAGTATGAATCTGAACTCGCCACAGTCATTTGTTTGTCCGTAGCGTTGGTTTTCGTGAAATGGTTTTTTCTTGAGCGTTTTAAAAATGAGTGACCTCAAAGTTGAGCAGCGGTGTGCAATCAAATTTTGCTTCAGAAAATGCAACCGAAACTTTTGAAAAACTTTAGGAGGCCTATGGAGAACGTGTTTTATCAAGGGCACAGGTTTTTCGGTGGTTTAAGGAATTTTCAGAAGGAAGAGAGTCGATTGAAGATGAACCACGAAGCGGAAGGCCTTCAAGTGCAAACACCGATGAAAATGTCAACAGAGTACGGAACCTTGTGCGTTCAGATCGACTTCTACCGTGAGGTCCTTGAAAGACTTCGAAAAAGAGTCCTTCGTGTGCGGCCAAACATCAAAGACAAGTGGGTGTTGCATCACGACAACGCGCCCTGTCACACTGCCATCTCAATAAACGAGTTTTTGGCCAGTAAAAACATTCCTGTTGCTCCTCAGCCTCCTTATTAACCAGACTTGAGTCCTTGTGACTTTTTCCTCTTCCCGAGATTGAAAAATCACCTCAAGGGAACTCATTTCGGGACACTACAAAACATACAAACTGCTGTAACCGACCAGCTGAAGGCCATTCAAGAATCCGAGTTCCAGCAATGCTACAATGATTGGAAGGACCGTCTCCAGCGCTGTGTGGCTTCCGAAGGGAACTATTTTGAAGGTGACAATATCACATTGTAATTATATTTGAATAGAAAATTTAAAAAAAATCAGTCTCACTACTTTATTTACACACCTCGTACTATTAGAACTCGTCCGTTACCGGGAGTGGGTGATAAAACAGATGAAGAGGGGGGAAAAAGAGGAAGAATCAAGAGAAGTTCAGTATATGGAGGGAAAGAGATAGAGAGAGAGAGATTAAAGAAGGGGGAGAATACAGATGGAGTCAGCATACTGTGAGTAGGTGGTAAAACAGATAAAGATAGGGAACAGACTATCAGTTGGGTTTTTGACTCTGACGAAGACCACTTGTTAGGGTTGAAAGATCTTAGCCTTGTTTTCCCATTTCCATATTGTGGTTTGATCATTGATATTATATATATATATATATATATATATATATGATCAAACCACAATAAGAAATGGGAAAACAAGACCAAGATCTTTCAACCGCAACAAGCGGTCTTCGTCAGAGTCAAAAACCCAACTGTTGGGTTTTTGACTCTGACGAAGACCGCTTGTTGCGGTTGAAAGATCTTGGTCTTGTTTTCCCATTTCTTATTGTGGTTTGATCATTGATTGTTATTTCACGTGTTTATGTGAAAGCTTTATATATATATATATATATATATATATATATATATATATATATAAATGAAAAAAGACAACATATAGAAGAAGCGAGAAAACTTACTGGATCGATATTTCGAACTGAAGTTCGTCGTCAGGGAGAGAGTAGAAGGGAAGAAGAAGAGGTACGTGCGTTCACTTGTACCGGCAGAGAGCGACTAAGGGTTCCAGGCGGTAGTCTCAAGTCCCAAGTCGCTCGAAGTGCTGTAGGCTGATCCCACGTAGACGACACCATTCCAACGTAAACGAACACGCGTACCGTATAAGATGGAATAAAGTAGAAAGGAGGACAGAAAGGGCGAAGAAGAAGAAGAGAGAGAGAGAGAGAGAGAGGGTGGGGGAATATATATAAATATGTAATAAATAAATATTTTATATATATATATATATATATATATATATATATGTGTGTGTTTTTCAGAAGAAGAAGTCGGTGGTGAAGAAGGTATGGGTAACTTCATCGAAATGACAGACTTCAAGTCGCTTAATGTTGGTTGTGCCATGGACGAAGGCATGCCTTCGATTGATGAAAACTTTTTACTATTTTATGGGGAACGTTCGATTTGGCGTAAGATTGTTTATTATTATTATTATTATTATTATTGTTTTATATGTTCATACACTGTTTCTAGTGCTTAAGATTTTGATAATATCTTTGTTACAAATTTAGTGTGTTTCTTAAATGCTAAAAAGTGTTTATATTTTAAATCATCAAAAATCAATCACAGATCATTTTTAACTAGACAAAAAAGTAAAAAAAAATGCCAAAGAAATATAAGTAAAATCAAACTAAAGAAAATAATTCACCACATCAAGGTAATACGTCCCAGAGGAAACTAGAAGCTTCTAAATCAGTGCTTTTCAACCTTTTTGCAGGCGGGGATCCGCCGAGGAGCTTATTTATTCTTGCGGATCCCCTTGTACATAAATATACATATATATATATATATAAGTTTTTTTAATGAAATAAAAACGGCTTATAAACACAAAAACACAATACAGTACTATCTGAATTTTTTTATTCAAGAGAATTACAAAAAGACATACACGCATCTCTTCTTCAAGTGCTAGTAGTTTATTTCTTTTCTCACTTTTAATGTTCGTCATGGTGGAAAATCCTATTTCACACAGGTATGATGTAGAAAACTGTAGGAGAATGCGCAGAGCCTTATTCGAGATTGATGGATATTCTTTTGCAGTTAAAATCCAAAATGAGTCCAGATCAAGAAGTAAATAATCAGAGCGTCACGTATTGGCTAAATTAAATGTTTCAATTAAATGACGTAGGTCGTCATAATAACTGAACTGCCCGACTCAAATTTTGGCTCGCAGTTCTTCCCTAACGTTACCGAAAGTTGCTGGTTTTAGATGTGAACGACGAGTTACTCATTGATAATACATTAATTGCACATTGTGAATCTGTAGGTCTTGCGGATCCCCTGGGTAAACGTCACGGATCACCAGGGATCCGCGGATCACAGGTTGAAAACCACTGTTCTAAATCAAAGTAATAGAGTAAAAGCAAAATCAAATATACTAAATCAAAATAAACTTCCTGATGATGAACAGAAAGTGTTCGAAACGCGTTGGATAAAACCTCATTTGTGTGGAGACTTTTGTTGGTTTATCCATTTTACCTCAGAATGAGTAAATACCACACAATTACGAATTGCACAACTAATGATACCATCTTCATTCTACGGAGGAAAAAGATGAAATAAAAATAAAAAGAGCAGTATCCCCTTTAAGTATCCAAGCTTTATAGGCAATCTTCTTATTTCAGAGGTACATATCCATTGTCCTGGAAGTCCTGGTCACGGATCTCTCCTTCTACCAGACACAGCAGGACAGAAACTACGTCGAGTCATTGACTCTTTTATGGATCTTCGTAAAAGAGAAATGGATAAATTGAACAATAATCCTGATCTGGCATTGGGTGACGTTACCACGGTTAATCTAACTATGCTCAAGGTAAAGACTTTGAAGATTGTAGAAATTAATTCCATTTATTTTCCTAAATTTTATAGTAATTGGTTGAAATTTATATTTTTAAATAGAAATTAAATAACAATCATATGTTTACTCTACTGTAGGTTTTTTTTTATTATTTGAGGGTGATAATAGCACTGCGTCTTAAAAAAAAACCAATTGTACTTTCCCAAGGTAATTTCAATACTTATTATTATAATTTCTAAGTGACGCAAAGGGTCATGGGTAGTCTAGTATTCATATCTTCATGAAGCTATTATTTCTTATAGTTAATGGGTTAGTTCCACTGAGGTTAGTAATATTAGAATTTGTAATAATTAGAATTAGTAATCAAGTTCACCCACGAAATAGAAACAAATGACAAATTAAACTTCATAGACTTAACAATAGGAAAAACTAAAGACAAACTCAGCTTTCAAATATACCGCAAACCAACTACCACCGATACAACTATACATAAATCATCACTCCACCCACCACAACAAAAAACATCCGCGTATAGATATATGATTGATAGATTACTAAACATACCCATGAATGCAATTAACTACAATAAGGAATTAAATACCATAAAAACAATAGCAAAAAATAACGGGTAGAAGGAAAAAATTATAGAAAGACTAATAAATGAAAGAAGAAATAAACACAATACTAACAGTACAACACCGGGAATAACGAACAGATACGCATCTTTAACTTACATAGGTAAACCTAGAGAAAAAATTGCGACTCTTCTAAGAAAATATTCATTAAAAATAGGTTATAAAACGAATAACACTATAAACCAAATCACAAACAACACAACAGAGAACAAAGAAAACAAATTCGAAAAAAGCGGATTTACAGGATTAAATGCAAAGATTGCGGTAAAAACTACATCGGGCAAACGGGAAGGACACTAAAAGACAGATTCAAAGAACTTTATTAAAGACTACACCAACAACACAAACAGATCAAACTATGCACACCACTTAAACAAATTTGGACATAACCCAGACAGTATGGAAAACACAATGGACTTACTACAGACGGGACAAAAAGAACAACGAATGAACATACAGGAACAAATAGAAATATATAAACATAAAATGACAGACAATATAATCAATGAACAAACAAACCACCAAAACCGACATTTTAACAAAACCACTAATAACATTTAAAAGACGACACAAGGAACTGGAAACAGATAATGAAATAAGAAATAAAAGGAAAAAACATAGCAATTAAAGAAATAGGAAAAAAAATTAACTACACACACAACACTGATTACACAATGTAGATGTTATATATAGGTAGGTTATAGGAAAACAACATTCACAGTCAGTTAGGTGCTCTTGAAGATGGGATCCAGACGGACCCGAAACCGGTCGAGCTTTTCAGAGACTTTACGAGGTATGACGGAATGTATTATTACTAATTCTGTTATTTCTTGACCCATCATATATATGTTGAATTTTTATTTTAAGGGTTTCGTTCAGGTTTCAATAAACTCCTGTTGGCAACGTTTCGACGTATATTTTATATCCTCTTCAAGCTTATGGGAATTCAAATTGTCTGTTTTCATTCCTTTTTGTATTTTTCAGGGAGGCGTTCAAAATAATGTGATTCCTCCAGAGTTAGTGGTTGGGTTTGACATCCGATTGCCGAATGATGTTGACCTTTCAGCCTTCGACAAATGGATTGCAGTCAGTATTTTAACTTAATCTAACTGGTAACTTATTAATGCTTTTAAAATTATTTATATATTTGTTGTAAAAGCAAATACTGCACGAAATAAAGAGATTATAGAAAATTTAGTATATTGGAGTGGGGGGAGGGATAAAAAAGGTGGATAATAAGGAAAAATACGAGGAGTGGGAGGTAGAGGAAGTAAAGAGGAGGAAAGAGGAAGAGTCAAGAGAAATTCAGCATGTGTAAGGAGGGGGAAGTGAAGAGAGCGATTTAAAAAGTCGCGATTTAAAAGTTGGGTCTCCAACCGTCGCTTCACAAGTGCGCTTGGTGTCCCTTTCTCAACTCTCCTGATTACGGTTCAACCAAAACTTAGGGACAGTAAGTGTGTTTGTTCCTTAGTTCTGTGTTTGTGATTCATCGTGAAACATAAATATATATATATATATATATATATATATATATATATATATATGATCAAACCACAATAAGAAATGGGAAAACAAGACTAAGATCTTTCAACCGTAACAAGCGGTCTTCGTCAGAGTCAAAAACCCAACTGAACACTAGATGCAGAAAACACCAGATGTTTTCTGCATCTAGTGTTCAGTTGGGTTTTTGACTCTGACGAAGACCGCTTGTTACGGTTGAAAGATCTTAGTCTTGTTTTCCCATTTCTTATTGTGGTTTGATCATTGATTGTTGTTTCACGTGTTTATGTGAAATCTTTTTATATATATATATATATATATATACAATTAAAAGAAACGGTCCAGCGGACTTTATTAAATAAAATAAATTCAAAACAAAGGAAACACACAGAAAGACACAGACATAACTCGCATCGATATTTCGACCATCGTCGTCATCAGGAGGTGTGAAGAGCGAAGAGTCCTGCAGGAAGGCAAGGCGGTGACTAGTCGCTAGCGGTGACGGTGAGTCACCGCCTTGCCTTCCTGCGGGACTCTTCGCTCTTCACACCTCCTGATGACGACGATGGTCGAAATATCGATGTGAGTTATGTCTGTGTGTGTCCTTCGTTTTAATTTATTTTATATATATATATATATATATATATATATATATCACCGCCTGCCTTCCTGGGACTCTTCGCTCTTCACACTTCCTGATGACGACGATGGTCGAAGTATCGATGTGAGTTATGTCTGTGTCTTTCTGTGTGTTTCCTTCGTTTTGAATGTATTATATATATATATATATATATATAATATATATATATATATATATATCACCGCCTGCCTTCCTGGGACTCTTCACTCTTCACACTTCCTGATGACGACGATGGTCGAAATATCGATGTGAGTTATGTTATGTCTTTGTCTTTCTGTGTGTTTCCTTCGTTTTGAATTTATTTTATATATATATATATATATAGTTCAGTTTGTCATAATGTCACCTACAGTTTCGATCCCTTTTCGATCGTTTTTTTGACTTTTCTGATGTCTCTAATGGCAGTCCTCCGCTCACTCTACTTTCTTTGTCTAGGACGTTTGTAAAGCCGCTGGAGAAGGTGTTCACGCTGAGTTTCATCAGAAACAAAATGCCAAAGCAATGACCAAATTGGATTCAACAAATCACTTTTGGACCTCTTTCAAAGATACAGCCGATAAAATGTCAGTCTCTTATTTAATTTTACTATAACAATTATAACACTGTGTTAAATGTAAGATAAAATGTTAGTCTCTTATTCAATTTTACGATAACAATGATAGCTCTGTGTTAAATGTAAGATAAAATGTCAGTCTCTCATTTAATTTTACTATAACAGTAACTCTGTGTTAAATGTAAACATGGAGGGCGTTTTTGGAGGTTTTTTTTTATTTTTTAAGCCGGTCCCCTAGCGCACAGGTATCAAACATACGGCCCGTGGGCCGGATCCGGCCCAGCTGGAGGTTCGATCCGTCCTGCGGGTTAAATCTGCATTATTATAAAAAAAAATTCAGTTTACTCTGCAGTTCTTATATTATTCACCAGGAGTAAATTTTAGTACGCGCTGTATTATCCACTTTCCCTTTGTCCTCGCACCTTGACCAGGGAAATATCTGTGTCAAAATGGATAACAGTGGATACAGAGTGTCGGATTTTAATAAAGATTTTTATAATTGACTTATTTTCCTTTGCAATAATTATTAGTATTACTGACTGATACAAAGAAAAAGGTAGACTTATTGTTAGTTCTATGTAATTTTGGAATTAGTTTGGTGGCACGGCCCACTTGAGATCAAACTAAGCTGTATTCGGCCTCCAGACCAAAATGAGTTTGACACCCCCCTGCCCTAGCGGGTGATAACGTCAGCCGTTTACGTGCTTTTTGTTTGTTCGGTATTCTATATATTGTACATTGGGACTCTTAAAGTTTGCCTAACTCAAGTGTATTTAGAGTAGGGATCTTTAACGAGTACCTGACATCGTACAGGCTCGAGACCTACGGATTCTACATTGAGAGTCCTAAATTTTGTCTAACTCAAGTGTATTTAGAGTAGGGATCTTTAACAAGTACCTGACATCATACAGGCTCGGGATCTACGGATTATACATTGGAAGTCATAAATTTTGACTAACTCAAGTGTATTTAGAGTAGGGATATTTAACAAGTACCTGACATGGTACAGGCTCGAGACCTACGGATTATACATTGAGAGTCCTAAATTTTGCCTAACTCAAGTGTATTTAGAGTAGGGATCTTTAACAAGTACCTGACATGGTACAGGCTCGAGACCTACGCATTATACATTGGAAGTCCTGAATTTTGTCTAACTCAAGTGTATTTAGAGTAGGAATCTTTAACAAGTACCTGACATGGTACAGGCTCGAGACCTACGCATTATACATTGGAAGTCCTGAATTTTGTCTAACTCAAGTGTATTTAGAGTAGGGATCTTTAACAAGTACCTGACATGGTACAGGCTCGAGACCTACGCATTATACATTGGAAGTCCTGAATTTTGCCCAGCTCAAGTGTATTTAGAGTAGGGATCTTTAACAAGTACCTGACATGGTACAGGCTCGAGAACTACGCATTATACATTGGAAGTCCTGAATTTTGTCTAACTCAAGTGTATTTAGAGTAGGGATTTTTAACAAGTACCTGACATCGTACAGGCTTGAGAAAAACGGACTTAACATCCTCTCCGAGGGACGACGTACTCAGATTTATTCACCTCCCGCATAAATAAATCGAGGGTCAGATAGGGATCGAACCTCAGACTTACTAACCCAGAGGCAAATACGTCAACCATTCAGCTAACCGGGCCCTCTTTTTGAAGGTTTCAAAACTAATATTTATATTTCATTACTTGTGTAATCCGTGATGATATTGTATTTACTTGAATTTCAGAAAAATTACGTCTCCACACAAAAAAAAAGTTTAAGGTTCAAGATTTTTCATTTTTCATTCTAGTTTCCTTGTTATAAACATTCAAGCAATTCAACATTCATATGTTGTATTCAATTTCAAATAATTCACTCTGATGTTCTTAAAGCTCACAGATGTGTATATTTTTTTTTAGATGTAAACCTAAAGAAGAACACTAAGTGTTCGAAGCGTGTTGTTAGTTTTCATATTAAACTTTTTTTTTGTGTGCGGAGGCGTAATTTTTTGAAACTCTCCAATAAAATATTTATATTTTGAAGCCGCTTTTCTCAGTCATAAAATTAATTTAATTAATTTAATTTAATTAATTTATGTGGATAGGCATATAAGGTTTATATTTAGAGAGATAGGTTAGGTTGCAGTGGCAGTCCCACAAGGGAACACACACAGTCTGATTATTGACCCTTTGTGATATCTGTTTTGGTATTATTTAGCTGAATTAGTTAATTTAATTTTGGTCTAATGCGCGACGTAGAATCGTGGTGCCCGCCTCCGCGAGGTCCACCTCGGACACCCCAAGTTTTGGGTGGCAAAACTTGGAGGTGACAAAAGGGCAACACGTTAAAAAAGTCGGCCTGATTTGATCTTTTGGTGTAATGGCTGGAAAGCTAAGGTGCATAGCGATCAAAACAGGTATGATTTAGCGCTCCCAGATTATTCAGCCATATCGCTGAAAACAACAACAAAACAGACTGATGCCTTTTTTTTACGTGAAAGCTCTTTTGCCGCATCTCGGGAGCTATACAAGCTCTAGCCTAGGATAGAGGCAAACAAAACCTCCGAGATACGCCCGAGGTGGACCACGCGGAGGTGAGCTTCCACGACCCTACATCACAAAAAAAAAAAATAAAAATCTTATAACAATTTAATAAAAGCAAAGCAAAAAGGTCACACTAAACAAAAAATATTCTTCTTAATTCTAATGTAGTGCAATCAGTTATTATGTGGTATTTACTCATTGTAGGGTAAAAATCTAATGAAATGGTCTCCACATATAAAAATTTAATGATATAAACAACGTGTTTCGAACACGTAGTGTTCTTTCTCAGGCATTAACTAAAAAATACAATGACACCAGAGAATTCTCTGGAAGAACACTACGTGTTCGAAACGCGTTGTTTATATCATTAAATTTTTATATGTGGAGACCATTTCATTAGATTTTTACCCTACAATATTCTTCTTAATAAACCACAAAACCCTTTGTGATACCACACAGTGAAGATTTATCCTTCATTTGGAGTCCTAAATCCTTTATCTTGGAGCCCTGTTATCTTTGTAGATTTAAAATTTCTACTGATTTATATCCACTTGCCTTTCTAGATGCTTATCCAAAGATAACAACACAATCCACTGTCACCTTTTCAAATTTGTATCCTGCTAATTTCATGGCCTGTTAGCTTTCTAGATTTGTTGTATCCTTGCCTCCTCTGTGCCCAGTTATCTTTTTAGATTTAAAATACCTACTGATTTATATCCACTTGCCTTTCTAGATGCGTATCCAAAGATAACAACACAATCCACTGTCACCTTTTCAAATTTGTATCCTGATAATATCATACCTGTTAGCTTTCTAGATTTGTTGTATTGCCTACTCTGTGCCCAGTTATCTTTTTAGATTTAAAATACCTACTGGTTTTATATCCAGTTGCCTTTCTAAACGTAATACTTACTCATGATTAAAAGAAGTGAAAGAAACACCAAATCTCTACAGAATAGGTAATCTGTTTTATGGAGACTTAGTGTTTCTTTCTCTCATTCTTATAATGCTATTTCTTTGTTAATTTTTCATTTTATTTGTTTCTGTTTTAGTGGTATTAAACTTCGTAAAGCTATATTCCCCGCTGGTACGGATAGCAGGTTTCTTAGAATGGTGAGTTTAAATTTTTTTTTTAATTTTGCCATTTTATGTTCTAACGTAGTGCAATGACTTATTATGTGGTATTTACTCATTATAGGGTAAAAAGCAAATGAAATGATCTCCATATATAAAAATTTAATGGTATAAACAACGTGTTTCGAACACGTAGTGTTACAATGATAACACTGTGTTAAATGTAAGATAAAATGTCAGTCTCTTATTTAATTTTACTATAACAATGATAACTTTGTGTTAAATGTAAGATAAAATGTCAGTCTCTTATTTAATTTTACTATAACAATGATAACTCTGTGTTAAATGTAAGATAAAATGTCAGTCTCTTATTTAATTTTACTATAACAATGATAACTCTGCGTTGAATGTAAGATAAAATGTGTCTCTTATTTAATTTTACTATAACAATGATAACTCTGTGTTAAATGTAAACATGGAGGGCGTTTTTGGAGGTTTTTTTTATTGTTTAAACCGATTCCCTAGCGCATAGGTGTTAAACATACGGCCTGTGGGCCAGATCCAGCCCAGCTGGAGGTTCGATCCGTCCCGCGGATAAAAATCTGCATTATTATAAAAAAAAATCAGTTTTACTCTAATTTCCTTAAAAACCTGCAGTTCTTATATTATCCACCAAGAGTAGAGTGTTTTAGTACGCGCTATATTATCCATTTTTCCTTTGTCCTCGCACCTTGACCAGGGAAATATCTGTGCCAAAATGGATAATCGTGGAGACAGAGTGTCGGATTTTAATAAAGATTTTTATAATTGACTTATTTTTCTTTGCAATAATTATTAGCATTACTGACTGAGGCATTAGTTCTTCCTCAGGCATTAACTAAGAGTGAGTATCTGTGATACAACTGAAGGCTGTCATTAAACGGCCATTTAAAAGTGGTACAACTGCCATTTTATGTACTCAGATTTGGTTTACTTTCCAACCCTCTGATAAACAATAACCTGTGATCTAATAATGTTCTGTTATCTTTCTATATTTGTATATTTCTAAACGTATACCCAGTTTCTTTTCTAGATTGTGTTCTTTCTAACGATATGCCCTGTTATCTTTCTAAATTTGTATCCTGGTTTACTTACACTCGGTTTCTTTTCAAGATTTGTGTCGTTGAATACCCTGTGTCCTCTTATCTTTCTAGATTTAAAAATCCAGTTTCCTTTCTAAATTTGTATCCTGGTTTACTTACACTCGGTTTCTTTTCAAGATTTGTATCGTTGAATACCCTGTGTCCTCTTATCTTTCTAGATTTAAAACTCCAGTTTCCTTTCTAAATTTGTATTCTTGCTAATTCTATGTCCGTCACCTTTCTATACCTTTATCTAAACTTATATCTAGTTTCTTTTCTAGATTTGTGTCTTTCCTAAGACTAAGCTCTGTTATCTTTCTAGATTTGTATCTTTTTTAACTTATACCTGGTTTCTTTTGAAGATTTGTATCGTTGATTATTCTGTGCCCAGTTACCTTTCTAGATTTGCATCCTTGTTAACTAATACTCGGTTATCTTTCTAGATTTGTATCGTGGTTAACTCCTTTCCCTGCTTCCTTTCGATATTTGCTTCCTTACCTACTCTGTGTTCTGTTATCTTTCTAGATTTAAAACTCCTACTGGCTTTATACCCAGTTCCATTTCTAGCTTTGTTGTATTCTTGTCTACTCTGTGTCCTGTTATCTTTCTAGATTTAAAACTCCTACTTGCTTTATGCCCAGTTCCCTTTCTAGCTTTGTTGTATTCTTGCCTACTCTGTGCCCAGTTATCTTTGTAGATTTAAAATTTCTACTGATTTATATCCACTTGCCTTTCTAGATGCGTATCCAAAGATAACAACACAATCCACTGTTACCTTTTCAAATTTGTATCCTGCTAATTTCATGCCCTGTTAGCTTTCTAGATTTGTATCCTTGCCTCCTCTGTGCCCAGCTATCTTTTTAGATTTAAAATACCTACTGGTTTTATATCCAGTTACCTTTCTAGATGTGTATCCAAAGATAACAACACAATCCACTGTTACCTTTCCAAATTTGTATCCTGCTAATTTCATGCCCTGTTAGCTTTCTAGATTTGTATCCTTGCCTCCTCTGTTCCCAGCTATCTTTTTAGATTTAAAATTTCTACTGATTTATATCCACTTGCCTTTCTAGATGTGTATCCAAAGATAACAACACAATCCACTGTTACCTTTCCAAATTTGTATCCTGCTAATTTCATGCCCTGTTAGCTTTCTAGATTTGTATCCTTGCCTCCTCTGTGCCCAGCTATCTTTTTAGATTTAAAATTTCTACTGATTTATATCCACTTGCCTTTCTAGATGTGTATCCAAAGATAACAACACAATCCACTGTCACCTTTCGAAATTTGTATCCTGATAATATCATACCTGTTAGCTTTCTAGATTTGTTGTATCCTTGCCTCCTCTGTGCCCAGTTATCTTTTTAGATTTAAAACTGGATTTATACCCATTTTCATTTCAGATATGTTTCCTGGTTAACTATATGCCTTGTTTCCTTTCGAGAGTTGCTTCCTTACCAGCTCTATGCCCTGTTATCTTTCTAGATTTACATCGCTTATACCCCTATGTCGTGTTACCTTTCTATATTTGTATTTCTGTAAAGTTATACCTAGTATCTTTTCCAGTTTTGTCTCCTTCCTATAGCCATACCTTATTATCTTTCTAGATTTGTATCCAAAGCTAACTATGAACCCTGTTTGTTTTTTTTTTTTTTTTTTTATAAAACATTTCCTTTGCTAAGTGTGTACTCTGTTTCCTTTTCCAGATCGGCATCCCCGCTTTCGGCATCTCCTTCATCAATAACAGCCCCATGCTGCTACACGACCATGATGAATTCATCAACGAGATGACCTTCCTCCGTGGCATTGATCACTACACGAGCATCATCCCTAGCTTGGCAAATACTTCCTAGCGAACGCCTGAGCACTCGCACAGTCAGTCTCTCATACTATATATATATATATATATATATATATATATATATATAAAGATTTTACATAAACACGTGAAATAACAATCAATGATGAAACCACAAAATGAAATGGGAAAACAAGACTAAGATCTTTCAACCGTAACAAGCGTAACAAAAACCCAGTTGGGTTTCTCTGAAGAAGACCGCTTGTTACGGTTGAAAGATCTTAGTCTTGTTTTCCCATTTTCTTATTGTGGTTTGATCATTTTTTAATATATATATATACAGGTTTTGAGATTTTTTTTGACGCTTTGGTCAGGATAATGAAAATATATTTTCATATATTTATGTCCTCCTCAGGGCTAAAACAATAATACTTTGATCACAAATATTACGACTACATTAGATGGCTACATTAGTCCTAATGTAGTCGTAATATCTGTGCTCAAAGTATTATTGTTTTAGCCCTGAGGAATACATACATATATGTTGAAACGTTGGCAAAGGAGCGTTTTTAATATCCTGACCAAAGCCTCAAAAAAAAATCTCAAAACCTGTGAATAAAGAGTGGTCAAGAAACAAACAGCATGATATGTATAATATCGTTATCAGCCTTTGGAGCGATTCACTTCTTTTCCTGAAGACGAGGACATCGAAATATAGTAGTGAGTTCAGTGGTTTCCTTTCTATGTGTTCTTTTTTAAATTCTAGTTTATATATATATATTTCACTTAATTAAACGAAACACGAACTTAAGTTCAAAATTTTTTTGAAAACAAAAAATTCACATTTTTTATGTGACATCTTTTATATATATGCACTTTTTCGTTGTAAATACGATCCAAAACGGACAAATATAGTTCAATATAGACAAAGAAACATAGAGAAATCAAAAGAACACACTTACAGTCTCTAATTTTCTTGTTTCTTCCATCAAGGCAATGAGAGTTTGAATTGAAAGTGGAAGAAACTGACCGCATCCCGATCTATCATTTTTTAGTTGTATATATATATATATATAAGAATGAATAAGATATTGACAGATTACACAAGATAATAAGGTATGTATGTTTTTGTTTTTGTTTCAGAACACAAGCCTTCTTCATTACATACATCCATACCAAAGTCTATTCCCTGTTCAGTATTTTGTGAAAAATTTTCAGTTTTTAAACTGATCTGACCTTTAACTTACAAATATATTTATTTATTATTATTATTTATTAAAAAATTCAAATTGAAAGCAAAAAAAGTCTTATGAAAGTAAACGAAAAGAAGAGAGTGAATTTTTTTACTGAATGTTATAGTCAATTAAAAGTGATAGTGGTATGTTGGTATGTTTGCTGAAAACATCGACTCTTTTCTAGTTTTATCTGTTGTTTTTGTTTATGGTATTTTGTTTTTCAAAAAATATATATTTATATATATCAGTGGCCTTGCTCTGGTTGTTAACAATTTTTATTATTTTAACTGTTAACTATTGTATTGATATTAATAATTATTTTTATCGTTGATGGGTGGATTTTAAAGGAATATGGATTGCTCTTGTTAGACACATCTTCAGGAGTATGGATTGCCCTGTGATGTATTCATCTTCAGGAGCGTGCATTGCCCTTGTTAGATTCATCTTCAGGAGCATGGATTGTCCTTTGTTGGATTCATTTTCAGGGATATGGATTTACCCTTGTTGAATTCATCTTCAGGAGTATAGATAACCTCCTTTTTTTTCATCTTCAGGAGTATGTATTTGTTCTTGTGGGATTTATCTTCAGAAGTATGATGTGCCCTTTGGTAGTTTATCTTCAGTAGTATGGATTGTCCTTGGCGAATTCATCTTCAGGAGTATAATTAAATCATTTGTTTGGGAATTTTCAATTTTAGTTTTATTGTCTAACTATATTTAGACCATTTTTAAAGAGAGTTAACTTTCTTTGAATATATGCATCTTCAGTAGTATGATTTGACTAAACTATAAATGATAGGTTATCAAAATTTATGAAGATTCAATGATGTGGCCTTACTGGTATGTAGTGCGAGCTCTGAAATAATAGTAATGAAATAAAATTTGATAGTTCTTGAGAAGTTAATATTTATTCTGTAGTAGTGATGCAACCTGACAATATTTCAGAGGAATCAATGAAAATAAATGTATGCTAATTTTTGTAAATTCATCTTCAGTAGTATAATTTTACTCTAATGTAGACTAGAGATCTTCAAAGTGTAATCTATAAAGTTATATGTGATATTCTTTCATTTAACATTTCTTCAGTAGTATCAATGCACGTCTTCAGTTGTATTTTGTTACTAAAATGTAGATTAAAGAGTAGTCGAAAGTAGAATGTGAAGATCAATGTTGTAATGGATACATCTTCAGTAGTATCGTCTACTTCTAATGTAGAGAAGGGCTAATGTGAAAGTCTTTCACTTTGGTTATAGAAAACTTATCTCAAAGAAGTCTAGAACCATTCCTTTTTACTCGATTTTAAAGCCATTTCTTATTATGATCGAAAAACTTTTTTTTCAAGTTCAGAACAATTTCTTTGCCAACCTTGGTCAAAGAACAATTTCTTTCCACTTAAAGATGTAGAACCATTTCTTGTTCATCTTTGATCTAGAACCATTTCTTGTTCATCTTTGATCTAGAACCATTTCTTTATCGCCTCTGGTCTAGAACCATTTCTTTATCGCCTCTGGTCTAGAACCATTTCTTTATCACCTCTGGTCTAGAACCATTTCTTGTTCATCTTTGATCTAGAACCATTTCTTTATCGCCTCTGGTCTAGAACCATTTCTTTATCGCCTCTGGTCTAGAACCATTTCTTTATCACCTCTGGTCTAGAACCATTTCTTGGCCATCTTTGATCTAGAACCATTTCTTGTTCATCTTTGATCTAGAACCATTTCTTTATCGCCTCTGGTCTAGAACCATTTCTTTATCGCCTCTGGTCTAGAACCATTTCTTTATCACCTCTGGTCTAGAACCATTTCTTGTTCATCTTTGATCTAGAACCATTTCTTTATCGCCTCTGGTCTAGAACCATTTCTTTATCGCCTCTGGTCTAGAACCATTTCTTTATCACCTCTGGTCTAGAACCATTTCTTGTTCATCTTTGATCTAGAACCATTTCTTTATCGCCTCTGGTCTAGAACCATTTCTTTATCGCCTCTGGTCTAGAACCATTTCTTTATCACCTCTGGTCTAGAACCATTTCTTGTTCATCTTTGATCTAGAACCATTTCTTTATCGCCTCTGGTCTAGAACTATTTCTTTATCACCTCTGGTCTAGAACCATTTCTTGTCCATCTTTGATCTAGAACCATTTCTTGTTCATCTTTGATCTAGAACCATTTCTTTATCACCTCTGGTCTAGAACCATTTCTTTATCACCTCTGGTCTAGAACCATTTCTTTATCACCTCTGGTCTAGAACCATTTCTTTATCACCTCTGGTCTAGAACCATTTCTTTATCACCTCTGGTCTAGAACCATTACATTGGCACCTCTTCTCTAGAAACATATCTTTCCTACTCCTGATCTAGAACCATTTCTTATTTAACCTCCAAACATATTCATTTAATCTTGAACTCCAAAGATATCCCCCATATTACCAAAAGGGGAGAGTTACAATCCATATTCCTTACTAAAATTCTTTATTTTATATCTTATTCACATAAAACCAAACAATTTTTTTTCTTGAAATATATTTTTTAATAATAAAGAAAATATAATGGAAATAAAATATATCGTACAAAATAATTTAATAATATATTTTTTTCAGTAGCACAAAATATATTCGAATTTCCATAAAAAAAAAAAATAAGTTCCTTAAAAAATATTGCTAATTAAATTATTATCAAGGCTTTTGTTTTTAAAAGTCATGCATCGTGTTATGAGGGTGAAAAAAAATCGGTTTTAGTTTTACATTGCAAAAAGCGCTGTCTAATCTCGTGAAGTTTTAATTTTTAAAAATGTTTAAATAAAGGTTTTTTAAATTCAATTCAACCTTTTAATAAAAACCGAAACGTTGGCAATGGGAGTTTAATTTTAACCTGAAGAACTGACCGAGTCCTGATAAATTTTAGTTTTGTTTCTATTCCACGGTCGATACTTTTATCATTATATATATATATATATATATCCACTTAAAATTCGAAAAAACGATCCAAACTGGACGCAAATCAGTTCACAAACGAAGAAAAACAACACACAGAGAAAGAGACACACTTACAAACTCAAATTTTCGGATGATCCGTCTTCAGGAGAAAAGAGAGAAAGGGCGACCAAGCACGCCGGAAACACAACGGCAGGAAACCCAGGAAACGGTTTCCTGCCATTGTGTTTCCGGCGTGCTTGGTCGCCCTTTCTCTCTTTTCTCCTGAAGACGGATCATCCGAAAATTTGAGTTTGTAAGTGTGTCTCTTTCTCTGTGTGTTGCTTTTCTTCGTTTGTGAACTGATATATATATATATATATATATATATATATATATATATTACATAAACACTAATAAATTCTCGACCGTGTGACAGATATACAACTAAAAAATGATAGATCGGGATGCGGTGAGTTTCTTCCACTTTCAGTTCAAACTCTCATTGCCGATGTTTCGATTTTATTTAAAATCTTTTTCCAAAGGCACAAGTAGGAATATTGGAAATTGTAATAGTTCCTTCAATTTCCAATACTCCTACTTGTGCCTTTGGAAAAAGATTTTAAATAAAATCGAAACGTCGGCAATGAGAGTTTGAATTGAAAGTGGAAGAAACTAACCCCATCCCGATCTATCATTTTTTAGTTGTATATATAATATATATATATATATATTTGTATACTTGGGGAGCAGACCTTCTTTCAAACATATTTCATTAAATATTATCCTCTTTCCTGCCAGTGGAAGTCCTTATTTCGAAGATTGGGAAAGGTATCTAGAAAATACGAAAAAATAAAAATCGGCAAGCAATTTAATGATATATATATATATATATTAGTTTCTATGAGTTGTCTGGGGTAGTTATATGATTAGTGTAGATGGTGGTCTGTAGGAACGGCGGTTTTCCAGGTCTAGAATTAGTTCCATCGTGTTTCAACCATTATCTGGTTATCTTCAGACAAAGATGTGGCCTTGGATTTGGTGCTTATATACTGGTTTCTGAGTTGTCGAGGGGCAGGAACCAGTTGTCCAAACAACTCAAAAAAAAAAAAAACCAGTATATAACGACCAATGTTTGGGTTGTAACTTTGCCTGAAGATAACCAGAGAATGGTTGACACAACAGTTGAAACTAATAAAAAAAAACTCAAGAGTTCACTGCATGGTGAAGCTGATGTTTTCTGCCAATATCCTTATCACAAGGAGGGACTGTGCAACCGGTATACCTGATCAGTGGAATAACAGAGGATTCGCTGGGTAACGAGTGACTGGGACATTCTAACAGCCACACCCTTGGACTCATCGAGACCTACAAAATCCTCTATTCCTATTGGTTACCATCTAAACTAATCATATATATATATATATATATATATATATACTGTTTTCTATGAGTTGTCCGGGGAAAGAAATATGATTCGTTGAAATGATGACCAATAGGAGAGTAGAATTAGTAGGTCCATGCGTTCGGTCCCACTTACTCGCTGCCTAGCGGAATAACGGAGGGTTTGCTGGGCAACGAGTAACTGGGACCGCACGCATTGACCTACAAATTCTACTCTCCTATTGGTCACCATTGTAACGAATCATATATATATATATATCAAAGGTATACAAGGAAAACAGATGCCGACTAATTTCATAGCATTTCATTAATCTGCAAAACATAAAATTACATGCTAAATACAAATTAACTACCCACAATGATACAAACATTTATTCTTTGAGTTTATAATTTTGATTATATTATTATTTTTACATAATAAATAACTATTTGAAAATAAAAATTACTTGTTTGTATTGATTTGAAATAAAAATTGTTTTTTGTTTTTAAATGTGTGAAGAGCTTTATAAAATATTTTGAGCAATGTTTGAGTTTTTTTTTTATTGTTTATATATGAATATTTATTTCATATATGTGAATGTGAGATTATATGTAATTCATATGCGACTTATGTGATTCCTTTATAAATCATATATGACTGAATGTAATTCATTTGTAATGAATAGGAGATTCTTATTTACTGTATGTAAGTAATACGAAATTCATATGAAATTTACATATATATGAATTATGTAATTGATATGAGGTTTGTAAAGTTGATTTAAAAATTGTTTGTATTTGTGACATTTCTTTTTTTTGGTATTGTGCACTCGGAATTATCAATGAGATTATTTTATTGTTGTAATGCTGTAGTAGCCGGTATAAATTTGGTATTAATTTTATTTTTTCTTCTTTTTCGTGGTTATATAACAGGTTCTTTATTAGAAGATTGCTTGAGAAAAAAATCTATGGGTAGAAATTGTTTGCGCAAATTTGAATTGACTCGTTATCTTGAACCTTTATTGGAATCTTGGCTCTTTATTGGTATCTTGGCGCTTTATTGGTATCATGGCCCTTTATTGGTATCTTGGCTCTTTATTGGTATCTTGGTACTTTATTGGTATCTTGGCCCTTCATTGCTATCTTCTCTCTTTATTGGTATCTGGCCTTTTATTGGTATCATGGCCCTTTATTGGTATCTTGGTCCTTATGAGTTCCTTTTAACGGAAGAGAAATATATATATATATATATATATATATATATATATATATGTGTGTGTGTGTGTGTGTGTGTGTGTGTGTGTGTGTGTGTGTGTGTGTAATATGCAATAAATATGTAATTTATATATATATTTATTATATATATATATATATATATATATATATATATAAATGAAATTACTAAACTGCCCAAACCGGACAGATAAATAAATGAAAAAGACAATAAATATATATATATATATATATATATATATAATTTATATATATATATTTTATATATATATATATATACCATGATACGGAAACGGTCCGGCAGAACAGATTACACTTGAAATAATCTGTGACACATAGACAGAAATATAGCAATGTAAATGTTACATAGAAACATAACATTGTTATGTTTCTGTCTCTGTGTCACAGTTTATTTTAAGTATATATATATATATATATATAAAAGTGAAAAAGACTTACTCTTATTGGATCAATATTTCGAACCGAAGTTCGTCATCAGGGAGAGATTAGAAGGGCAGTAAAAGAGGTATGTGCGTTCAAGAGTAGTAGAGAAAGGCAACTTAGTAGCACGTACCTCTTCTTCTTCCCTTCTACTCTCTTCCTGATGACGAATTTTGGTTAGAAATATTGATACAGTAGGTGTTATCGTTTCTTTTATGTGTTGTCTTTTTCATTTATTTATCTGTCCGGTTTGGGCAGTTTAGTAATTTCATTTTTATATATATATATATATATAATAATTAAATGAAACGGGCAACGGACTTTTAAATAAGAACCAATTAAAAAAAGATAGCACACAGATAGACACAGGAATAACTCACTTCTTTATTTCGACCATCGTCGTCATCAGGAGGAGAAGAGTCCCGCAGGAAGGCAGAGCGGCGACCTTCCTGTGGGACTCTTTGCCTCCTGATGACGATGATGGTCGAAATTAGAAGTGAGTTATTCCTGTGTCTATCTGTGTGCTATCTTTTTTTACTTGGTATATATATATACACGCCCCCCCCACCCCCCCAATCACACAAAAGGCTATGAAGCCCAGATTGACAAACACTGAGCTATAATATTCTGACCTTTGATAACATAGGATAGAGGGTTAAAATTTTGTCTGGTATATTTACAATAGATTTGCTAAAAATAGACGAATCATGGGGGTTGTACAAAAGAACAATATAATAATCAAATATACATCAGAATGCATGATATCAAAAGAGTTATGTTAAAAATTTAGACAATGTTTGAGTCGCTTTCGTAATTTTTTCAATATATATTGTTGTGTTGTTTTAACAATTATTTTCTTCTTTATTATATTGTTTTTAAAAACTAATATATTTTATTATTCATAATAATGTAATATTTTTTTTTTAGTTGTTAATTCCAAATTTTAACAAAATACAAAAAAAAAAATTTTTTTTTTAATATACTGAATACTGGTGCTGGTTATTGTTTCTTTAAAAATTATTACATCGATAGTTTATCGATTTATCAATATGTTTTAACAATTTATTTGTTATATTTTTAATTGTTGTTAATGATTTTAATTGTATTAAAGGTTTATTAATTGTTAATTTACTGATTTTAGTGCCCTATAAAGTGTTTTCTTCTAATGTAGTGCAATCAGTTATTATGTGGTATTTACTCATTGTAGGGTAAAAAACTAATGAAATGGTCTCCACATATAAAAATTTAATGATATAAACAACGCGTTTCGAACACGTAGTGTTCTTCCTCAGGCATTAACTAAGGATGAGTGCCTCTGAATAAGAATAAGTCTTATTCAGAGGCACTCATCCTTAGTTAATGCCTGAGGAAGAACACTACGTGTTCGAAACGCGTTGTTTATATCATTAAATTTTTATATGTGGAGACAATTTTATTAGATTTTTACCCTACAAAAAGTGTTTTCTGTTTGCATTTTAACTCGATCAGATGTGTTTGCAGGATTCGTTTTTTTTTTTTTTTGTTCTCCAGGTTTGATCCAGTTTTATGTCAATTCTAATATTGAAGGTTAATGTTTTTTTTTCCATTTTTGTATCCCTGAGGATGTAGACAAATTTGGATAAAACGTTGTTGTCCATTTTTGTATCCCTGAGGATGTATACAAATTGTTGTAAAGTGTTGGATCAAAGTAAGTTCAATGGGATTAAACTTTGAGGTCTTTGGGCCAGGATAGCCCAGTGACAACGTGTTCACTTCTGGATTGGTAGATCAGGGGCTTAATGCCCACTCATGCCGGAGGTGAATAAATCTGAGTATATCCTCCATCGGAGAGGATGTTCAGCTGTTAGTCCCGAGCTTGTACGATGTCAGGTACTCGTTAAAGATCCCTACTGTAAACAGACTTGGGCTAAGCAAAGTTTAGTACTCCGAATGTAGAATGTTCACATGATTTACAAATTAGCTGCATTGACTGTCTTTATTTCAATTAAATTAGGGTCCTAATATGACGATTCCTTCAACTTCAATTTCATCCAATTCAAAAAGATATCATTTTTAACAGTCATACCTCGTATAAGGGCTGGTGAAGTCGCCCAACCGGTTTTGCAAAGGGTGCATCATCAATGGGACTAATGTTTATGGGACTAGGTAAATTTATATCAATAAATGATATCTTATTTACTAACCTCTGTAGCACTAACAATATGCAAGGAATTTAAAAAGGTCTGGGCAGTGTTCACTAAGGGGTAGTAATGGAGTGATTAAGCGCCACTAATAGCCTCTAACACTCAACTCCGACTTTCGGCCTTCACGAGGTTACCCTGTTAACCTGCTATAAGCAGGGACAAACGAAAGAGGAGGAGAAGGTGATCAGGGGCTGGGCCTGACTGCTCTATGCAGGGACAAACGAAAGAGGAGGAGAAGGTGATCAGGGGCTGGGCCTGACTGCTCTATGCAGGGACAAACGAAAGAGGAGGAGAAGGTGATCAGGGGCTGGGCCTGACCACCTTCGTTTCACATCCTTCTAACTTCCCAAATCCTCTTCTCTTATACGAGCCCCAATCTAAGGCGTTATGCGATCCTTGATGAAGGATGGAAGATACAATGGTTACTGTATTACGAACGGAGCCTTAAGGGTACCAGGCCACCGTTTGAATACTCTGAAGATGGTCAGTTCAGTGGAGACTGAAACGTCGGTGATTAGTAAGAAGTGAATAGTGTTAATAACGACGGGTATTAAAGATAAAATATTGAATTCTGTAAGTGTTCTTTTTTCTGTGTCGTGCTTAGAGTAATTTAAAGTTATATATATATATGGGTTTTTTTTTAGGGTTGTCTAATGATTTTAAACTTAGTCCTTTCGCCGACGTTTCGACATATATTTATGTCATCTTCAGGGCTTGGAAATCTGTTTATGTTGCAACATACCTAAATTTCATATTGTTACATGATGGCTACTATTTGTTTGCTTCAAACAAATCGGCCCTAATAATAAAATAAAAATAATAATAAAATAAAATAAATTATAGTAATAATAAATCGGCCATAATAGGTCCGACTCCACAGCCCTACTTAGAACTGACTCATTTCAAGTTTTCTTTACGTTTCATACATTGGAGAAACCGAATCCACCCTTAGAAAAATTTCTGTCGGTTTGTCAGTTTGTTCGCAAAATTTTGTCACAAGTAAACTCAGCCACCATAACGCATATCAAGCTGAAACGTTGATAGTAAATTTGTGTATGTCTAACTTAAAATATAGGCTCTGAATTGATTGGAAATTAAACGTAGAAGTGAAGTTATGCACGTTTAAAGCAAAAACGTTTGTCACAAGTAAACTCAACCACCATGAGACATAGCGAGCTGAAACTTTGACATTAGATTTGTGTATGCCTAACTTAAAATATAGGCTCTGAATTGATTGGAAATTCAACGTAGAAGTGAAGTTATGGACGTTTAAAGCAAAAACGTTTGTCACAAGTAAACTCAGCCACTATGAGGCATAGCGAGCTGAAACTTTGACACTAGATTTGTGTATACCTAACTTAAAATATAGGCTCTAAATAAATTGATAATTCAGTACATAAGCGAAGTTACGGGGCTTTAAGCTGTATTTTGCTAACTTCACAGACAAGTTTGTTTTGAAAATACACAGGTGTGGCAAGTAGGTATTGTTAGTTGATTTTTAATTTCATTTGAGCATATGAAGATATTGCATATTTGACATCATTGAAAAGGTGTTTCCCAGATTTCAGGATGTGCTATCTATTTAGAATAAATAGTTTTGTGAACGAGCAATTCTCAGCCCTTACTATAATTACTCAGCAATTAGTATAATACTATAATTGGTATGGTATTCCATGGTATTTTGGAATACCAAGTATAATAGAATTTTTGATTCCGTCAAAGATGGGTACGTTTGCTAGTTCGTCAGAAATTGGAATTAAGATGTAGTCAAAGTTTCACCTGTGTGCAAACAACCAATCAAGATAAACAGAGTTTTATAAGAATGTAGATATAGGTGGAAAAGAACTTTCAATATCAAAATTTCTGTTTTATTTAATTTGTTTTTTTCTTTTTTAAGCAGGAATATTAAATTTTTGGAATTATATAAAACAATAAACTATTACATAAGAAGTAAGGAATAAATAATTTTAAGAAAAGAAACTTTTAGCACAACTGTTAAGTTTAACCAAGACTACAACTACAAGATAGTGTAGTTTATATTACACAATAGTATATGATCAAACCACAATATGAAATGGGAAAACAAGACTAAAATCTTTCAACTGTAACAAGCAATCTTCGTCAGAGTCAAAAAACCCAACTGAAACACTAGATACAGAAAACATCTGCTGAGGGGTTGAGAAGAGTGGTATTTTAAAAGGGTGAAAGCGCAGGAAAGGACTAATATCCAGAAAGGGATATTTGGGGGAAACAAAGGAGTACAGTAAGAAAGAGTAAAAAACTATCTGCTAGCTGTCAACATTCTTAGAAGAGGCTATTGCCCTCGTAAAGAAAGTATCAAGTTTGAAAAGACCGTTACTAATGTTTATAATATTTGATCTATTAAATTTAATTAGAGACGATTCAATAATATTTCTTAACAACATTGATTTTTCATAGGTAATAAATTTAGCTCCTGTCCAATCAATATATTGATATTGATTCTTTGGCTTGTTGATCAACAATCAACAATAGTATATATGAGCCGTTTATTTTGAAAGTGGCCTAATTCCATTTTCCAAAAAAATTTAGCTAGCTATTTAAAAAATTACATTTTTACGTTATCTTTACCTTTTGCAGCAAATTGTACAAAATTTATTTAAAATTACTAAGTTTTTTTATAACAAAAATTAGTTGATAAATAAAATGACAATATTTTTAAATTTTGTAAAACGCAAACCCTTAAATATCTCGTTTTTAACATAAATGGAATTAGGCCACTTTCAAAATAAGCGGCTCATATAACAGTACACAAAGTTATTAAGTGTAAACGCTCTTGTTTAAACTGATAGTTTTCGTAAAGTTTATCTTCCTACAATAATTTATTGTAAACCTCTATTGTAATAGTTTATTATAGTATACTATAATGTTGGCTGTGCAATAGTAATATATAAAGGAGAAGAGGAAATATTTGAAGATAAGTTTAAGCTTGCAGGCTTCTGTTGAAATAATCAAGCAGAATTAATGGCTGTATGGAAAGCTCTGGAATGGTTGCAGAATAATAGTTTATATATCACTAACAAGAGATTTATAATTCATACGGGCAACACGACTTCCACAGATATGATCAACAATAGCAAGGTACATTATCCTCTAGTTATGTTAAGTAGGAGAATATTGATTGACGTGTTGGATATAGGTGAGTGGATCTTCTCAATCTGATGGATCAAAGCACATGCTGGTATTGAAGGGAACAAAAGAGCAGATGTGCTAGCGAAAATGACTTCAACAGAGGAATCTTTAAATCAGTTTGCAAAGTCATATGCAGAGAAGTTGGCAGAAATAGGATTGTTACAGGTATGGGAAGAGGAATGGATGGTAACTCTAAAAGCATCTCAGACCAAGCAATATTTACCTACAGTACTCAGCAGATTATCAAAAAAACACCTTGATTTGAACAACTACCAATTAACTATGTTTCTAACCAAACATGGTAAATTTATAAGTTACTTCAATGGTTTTAAAATTGATAACTCAGCTTTATGCAGCTGTGATAACCTTAATGTCCAAACCCCAGATCACCTTCTCTTCCATTGTACTCTCCTTAATAACAACAGACACCATCATCAGAAAACTGCAATGTTACAAGGGTTAAACGAGCCACCAAGCAGAATTGAACTGATTAATTTTAGTTTTTACAAATTCATAAATAATATAGATTTTATATAACATAGTGTAACAATATACATGTAATATAACCATCAATGATCAAACCACAATAAGAAAATGGGAAAACAAGACTAAGATCCCTTCAACCGTAACCTTCTCAACCCCTCACCAGATGTTCTCTACATCTAGTGTTTCAGTTGGGTTTTTGACTCTGATGAAGACCGCTTGTTACGGTTGAAAGTCTTGTTTTCCCATTTTCTTATTGTGGTTTGATCATTGATTGTTATTTCACGTGTTTATGTGAAATCTTTTTATGTAATATAACAAATGGAACATGTGAAAATATTACAATAAACTCCCTCCAAGTAGAAGTACTATTTTGGAAGGAAAAAAAAAACCTTCTAAATGTCATACTTCTTCTTATTATGAAGTTTTGAAGTACAAAATTATAAATCAAAGCAGCTATTGGAAATTAAAGTAATAATGGAGCTGGAAAGGTGTTGTTTATTATAAAACTTCTCTTACTTCTATTAAAACATATTTGGAAAACGCTATATTTCGATGAAGATTAAATTAAACCCATTGTATGCTAAGTTTTTGATTTAAATTTCATGGAAATGTTAAATACTGACAGATACTTAATATATTTGATCCTGTTTCTATTTCACAGTCAATATTCTTATCAATCTAATGATCAAACCACAATAAGAAATCAGTCAGTTGGGTTTTTGACTCTGACGAAGACAGTTTGTTGCGGTTGAGGGATTTTAGTCTTGTTTTCCCATTTCTTATTGTTGTTTGATCATTGATTGTTATTTCACGTGTTTATGTGAAATCTTTTTATCTTATCAATATATATAATAACTTAAAACAGTAGTTGACAGGAGAGTTGTCAGAAATATTAAAGATGATACAAATTTTCTGAAGGTAAAACAATCTATATAAACATGTTTTTAAAGGTTAAAATCCTTTTGATTAAGTAAAAAAAAAAAGATTTCTCATTGTTTTATTTAAATAATACAATATAATTTTAAACTGCAGTTAATGTTGGTAACATCTTTTTCCGAAAATAAGACACTTTCTTACTTTATTTTTAGGTCAAAATCCGTACTAGGGCTTATTCTCCGGAGGGGCCTTCAAGTACAATAAGTAGATTTACATATTTTTGTTTAATATTTATTTTTATACAGAAATTATTTTTTATTTTTTATTTTATTTTTGTTTAATATTTATTTTTATACAGAAATTTAAATTCATTCGATTATAGTTTGGACATCGTCATAAATTATCAAAATTTTGAATTTAGTTCTGATTTTCCTCCAAATCTATTTCTTGTAGAATTCATTGGTCTGATTCTCTCATGTATTGCAATATAGCTTTGGTTAAATCAATACTTCTTGTCTAATTAGCCTCCTTGAAACAGACTTTAGAGGTAAACAAGGAAATTCTTGGAATATTTTTTTTCCAACGAGTTCTCTGAAATATTACGACAGCTAGAGATACCTACTACATTCAACAGCATTCTATTTTTCACATTATCTTAACTGGGGTCTATTTTCAGGGGAGAGCTTATAGTCCAAAACGTCCCGAAAATCACGCTAGGACTTATTTTCGGAAAAAGACGTTATCAATTTTGATCCATATAAAATGAATCAAAATTTATATAATTAAATGATGTCTTCAAAGTTGTAATGTCCTTTACTGTAGTTTAACAAAATTGGAAACCCTAAACCCTAATAACAATTGATATTTCAATCAATACACACACCGTGAAAAAATTATCGATTTATGATATATGAATTAGTAATATCTCTTTCATATTATTTGGCACAATTTATTTTTTTAATTGAGTATTGTGTGATTTTATTTTTCCTATTTCATTTTTTTTTATGTTTTAGATACTGAGACTATATATATTAGTAGTGCAATTAATTTTGCACTGGTTGACCACCCTTGAATTGGCAAAGAGTGGGAGATTTGTTTACTAATATTGGCAAGTTGATGTAAAAGCCGGCAAAGTATTTTAGCAAATTGAAATTAATAAAGAATTTAATCCTGATTGTTAATATTAATTTTTATGAATAAATTATTTAGGAGTTTCTGTAAGGTTAATTTTAACATATTACTGTTTTAACCTGATATTTCCATTTTCTATGGGACATGATATGGAGACGGACATCTTTCCCGCAATAGTCAACCAATCAGAAATGGTCTCTTTTCCCGCAGTATTTAAACTGACCAATGGTGGGCTGGCTTTTTGAAGTTACCCTCCTCGATTGAGCTCTAACGACTTCTAGAACCGCCATATTACTGAGTGTGCTTTGCCAGTTGACTGTGGAATTCTTCTCTTTGATTTGTTCATCTTTATATCTTCTAGTATACTTGTAAGTCTTTTATTGTTACCAAAATTTTGTAAAAATTAGGTTTGATTATTTAAAAATGTATTTTAAGGTGTTTAGCTGTGAAATTTGTTTTGTAAAACATAATTTCTGTTTAGATACGTAGTAAGTGTTCATCAGACCCGTATATTTCTATATTGAATATGAGTAAAATAAGTGTTTATATTAAAAAAAAGAGTTGAAATCTGTGGTACAATTAAGTTAAGATTAAAATATTTCGTATAAATTGATATCTGAGGAATAAGGTTACTTTGTGAATCTTTTTGTTCGGCGGGAATCTATTCAAGGTCACACTACTATCTTGACTCCGTTGCTATTGGCAACACAATTCATTTCTGTTTAATTTTTATTAATATTATTCATTATATATCATCTTTCTACAATATAAAACATCATTATTGTTAAAGATGTAAAAATTTTTAAGCTAAAATCTATAAGAAGACGGGCATTTATAAAATAACCTTTCAGCTGAGAGAGAAACTTTTTTTTCCTTTTAGTTCCATTTCATTAGCTTTCGATTAAGTGTTAATGAACTTTATATCTTTTGAGAATATTTGGAAAAAAAAATTGATAATAATTGTTTTCTGATTTAAGGAACATACAGAAGATATTGATTTTTGAAATCTATAGATCTTAATAAAGATCACAACAGTTTTATGTTTTTACTATACCAAAAATTTTTATTCTTAGAAAAATTTATTAAATTAGAACAATTTATAAGGAATAATAAAGCAAACATTCTGAACGGTTGTTCTTTCAGTTTATTTTTGTTTATTTAGTTCGTTAAATCAAATATAATTTGTGAAAGTTCTTATTAGGCTTTTAGAAAAGTTAATATTACTTTCTTTTTTTTGCATTGCTATTAATTAAAAGTACCATTTTCTGTTGATACTTTTGCTACTAGTGGGCGGGGCTTAAAAGTATTGATTTTTGGCAATCTACCTTGAATACGTAATTTACAAGCTTGGGCCACCTTAACGAATAATTTTCCAATAAAAGAAAATTCACTTATTACAATTAATTGAACATGAAGGTTTGCTATACTGTTTTATAAATGAAAAACTTATTTAGTTTCACTCAAAGGAAAGAAAGTATTTTCGCCTAAGTTTATGTTAAAAGTTTATTGTATGCTTAATTAAAAGTTTGAAGTATATTAATATACTATCAATAACATTCAGAGAAGTATCATTGCCTCTTTGCTTCTTATTAATCTATGTCGAAATTTTGACATTTAGAAAATAGATGTCGAAATTTCTATACTACTTACACTTGTCCAGAATTATTATAATTTGGATTCATCCCAAATAGTAGGTTACATCCAATATTGATGTATGGAGTTTTCAATAATGATTTGAACCTCTCAGTTCATTTTATCTATCATTTTTGATACATTTTATCTATTAATACAAATAATTTATAGTAATTATTGGAGATGTATATAATTATATTATATGTAGCATTACTTTTAATATATAGAGCTAACATGATAAAACAAATTTTGTTCAAAATCATTTTACTGGAGAAAAACTTCAATGATTTTTGTACACTAAACATCATTAACAGTTTAGGCAAACAAACTATAGTTTGTTAATAGTTAAACAAACAGTTTAACTCAAGAATTGATTTATGAGTGCTGTTCAAAGTTCAACAATATTGTTCATGTTTTGTTTTTATAGAAATATAATATAAATTTGAATGAATTTTAAGTCTTTGAAAGTACACACAGAGATTTATGTTTATAGCAAAAATGATAAACTTATTATTTTATGATTCTAGTTTATAGGTATTTTATTGGACTCAAAATTGTATATGCTAATTAGTCATGTTTGATTTTTAGGGTTTAATCTTCCTTTTTCAGTTGTTCTCGGAGAAAACTAAGAGTTCTGGAATTGGAATAATCTGTTGTGGTTATTTATTTCAATGAAAGTTGTCTCTTGACATGTATATTGTGATAATGAATTAGTTTAAGTGTTAATATTTGCTACAAGTAAATTTAAATTATGATCTTTGTATAAATGCAACTGTTCTAGGGACTTTTATGATATTGTTTTTGTAGATTTTTTTTATTTATTTGTTTTGTATGGTTAATATTGTGTTAAATATTTATTCGTATGGTTTATTTTTGACAAATATCTAAAGGTAGAGCTGCTGAATGTGTTATAAAGACGACGCAATTTTAAAAAAAAATTGGTTCTGAGTAGAAATTCTTAATTATTATTAAGATAATATAATAATTATATTACTTAATAATTATTCACCTCTCGCGTGAATAAATCGAGTGTCAGGTGGGAATCGAATCCCGGACTATCAGCCCGGAGCGGAGGCAAGTACGTTAACGACTGAGCTAACCTGACACAGTACTTGTTTTAGAATGTGCCCAAATCATAGAAAATAATAAATTTAGTTATTCTGTCATGACGTGTCACGTTAGTAACTAACAGCGTTGTTATAAACACGTAGTATTTATAAACAAATAACCAAATTATAAACAAGTTTCCCTCCTTTGCACGGATCATATCATTTACGAATTATAAACCTGGGCCAAGTTAGCTCAATGGTTAACGTACTAGCCTCTGGGTTGGTAGATAGTCAGGGGTTCGATCCCCACGACGTGTAAATCTGAGCATGTTGTCCCTAGGAGAAGGACGTTAAACCGTCAGTTCCGAGCCTGTACGATGTCAGGTACTTGTTAAAGATCCCTACTCTAAATACATTTGAGTTAGGCAAAATTTAGAACTGCTAATGTAGTATCAATCTTCATTGTGTGGTATCACAAAGGGCCAATGCTCGGCCTACGTGTGTTCCGATGTGGGACTACCACTGCAACCTAACCTAGGCAAAATTTAGGACTACCACTGTAGAATCAATCTTCATTGTGTGGTATCACAAAGGGCCAATGCTCGGTCTACTTGTGTTCCGATGTGGGACTACCACTGTAGAATCAATCTTTATTGTGTGGTATCACAAAGGGCCAATTCTCGGCCTACGTGTGTTCCGATGTGGGACTACAACTGCAACCTAACCTAGGCAAAATTTATGACTCCCACTGTAGAATCAATCTTCATTTTGTGGTATCACAAAGGGCCAATGCTCGGTCTACGTATGTTCCCTTGTGAAACTACCACTGCAACCTAACCTAACTTATGTAATAGAACTACAACAAAGCCAATCACAACAAAAGTAAAGATTATTATAATTTCAGGTCTCTATCTCCACAGAAAATTGGTGAACAAACAAACTCACGAACATTATATTGTATAATAAATAAATACAAAGTTGTATTTATGTACAATGTTGTAAAGATGTATGAATAAATACAAGTTATTTGTTACTTATTCGAAATAGACTGGGAAATGATAGTTGTGTATGGTGGCATACGATATTGTGTATGGTGGCATATGATATTGTGTGTGGTGGCATACGATATTGTGTATGGTGGTATACGATATTGTGTATGGTGGCATACGATATTGTGTATGGTGGCATATGATATTGTGTATGGTGGAATACGATATTGTGTATGGTGGCATATGATATTGTGTATGGTGGCGTACGATATTTTGACTCTTGTTAATTTGTTGCAGATGAGAAATGGACATATTCCTTGATGTGGGCGACGGTCTCTGCTTATCGGATATGGTTGATGGTGACATTAAATACAGCCTGGAAATCGGTTTTGAAGTTGGCAGCAGTGGGCGTTCATCTCCTGGACTCTTCAACTCCGATCTTTGGTCCTCCGCAACAACAACTCCTACATGCGCTGCAGCCACTTTAGACTCCTCTTGCTGCTCCCTTGATCCTCTTGATCCTCCTGGAATCATGGTCGATCCTGCTGCTGTTGTCCCCAGAAGGCTAACGGAAACCCTTCAATCATCAAACAACTATAAGCATAATTCACAGGTAACATGCTCATTGGTCTTTTACAAATCTATTGTAGGGTAAAAATCTAATGAAATGGTCTCCACATATAAAAATGTAATGATATAAACAACGCGTTTCGAACACGTAGTGTTCTTCCTCAGGCATTAACTAAAAAATACAATGACACCAAAGAGTTATCTATAGTACAAAGTAAATAAGTACAAAAATTAATATAAAATAAAATAAGGCGGAAAGTACGAACCTAAGGATGAGTGCCTCTGAATAAGACTGACTGGTAATGGAATGGACATGGGTGGGGGTATAGGGTACATCTGTTTCTTATTAGAAGGCAGGTACATTTTTCTCTTAAAAGTTAGGCTGAGCCTTTACATTTTCTTTTAGATTAAGTGTAGGAAACATATTGAAAATATAACACACAGAGCTATAACGAAATATAAACCAAATATATGCATAAGGAGAAAGTAGAACTTTTTTTTTGTCAGTCTTATTCAGAGGCACTCATCCTTAGGTTCGTACTTTCCGCCTTATTTTATTTTATATTAATTTTTCTACTTATTTACTTTGTACTATAGATAGCTCTTTGGTGTCATTGTATTTTTTAGTTAATGCCTGAGGAAGAACACTACGTGTTCGAAACGCGTTGTTTATATCATTAAAATTTTTATATGTGGAGACCATTTCATTAGATTTTTACCCTCCAATGAGTAAATACCACATAATAACTGATTGCACTACATTAGAATTTACAAGTCTAGTCAAACTTGTTTAGTCCATGGTCAAGGGACCTGTTTTGACTTTATATGTGTTCCTAAGCCTTTCGGCCATGTAACCAGCAAAAATCAAATCAGGCTGACTAGTTTAAAGTGCTGCCCTTTAGCCACTTTAGATTACTCCAAAGTGCTTCGAATAAAATGAAAGGTCCGTGTGGGCAATAAAAACTTTTATTTTTTATTTTACTTAAAATAAAACATTATGTAATTTCCAGAGAAAAAAGACAGGAAGCAAAAAACGTCTGTAGGAGAAAGAAAAGAACTCAAGAAAGATTGAATCTTGATAATATGATGCAGGACTTTAATGAAGGAAATAAAAGATTCTTCTACAGGAGAATCAAAGAAATTAAGAAAGGTTTTCAACCAAGGGTGAGTCTTTTAGAGAAAGGAGATGGTACAATCAGTGGGGATAAAGAGACGATACTGAATAGATGGGCAGAATATTTCCAACAACTCTTAAACCCAGAGGAGAATGGAGAGCAGAGGGAAAATAGGGATAACTGGGAGGAAGAGGAGGAAACAGAAGAAGAAATGGAAATCGCGCCTCCAACTCCAGAGGAAGTGAAAGAAATACTGTCTAACATGAAAAACAACAAAGCCCCTGGAGAGGATGGTATCGCAGCCGAACTATTGAAAGCAGCGGGAGAAGAGATGGCAGAAAAACTCTTTGCTCTAATAAGACAAATTTGGGAAGAAGAAAAAATGCCACAAGAATGGACCGAAGCACTGATCTGCCCAATCCACAAAAAAGGCAGCAAGCTCAAATGTAATAACTACAGAGGTATTTCACTACTTAATGTAGGGTACAAGGTTTTAGCCACAGCTTTGGCAAAAAAGTTAACACCACTAGCAGAGAGTTTGATCGGAGACTATCAATGTGGGTTCCGAGCTGGGCGCTCAACCATTGACCAGATATTTACTCTTCGACAAACGCTTGAAAAATGCTGGGAGTACAATCTAGAAGTTCACCAACTATATATAGATTTCAGCAAGGCTTACGACAGTATAACAAGAGAAGCAATATTAAGATGCCTAAAAGAATGTAACATCCCAAGAAAGTTAATAAACCTTGTGAAAATGACCCTGAGTGATACCTACTGCAAGATAAAAGTACAGAATTCTGTGTCAACCCCTTTTAAAGTAGAAAAAGGAGTGCGCCAAGGAGACCCTCTATCATCAGTGCTGTTTAACCTTGTTCTTGATAGGGCAATAAGAGCGATATCCACAAATCAAGGTGGTTCTATATATAATAGAATGGAACAACATTTAGCCTTTGCTGATGATGTAGAGGTCCTTGCCCGAAACCAACAAACCCTAATAACAGTTTTTACAGAGATGGAGAACAAGGCAAATGAACTGGGTCTAAAAGTTAGCTCTGAAAAAACAGAGTACATGGTCACCAGCAAAACTCCAAACAGGTATGCTTCTTTGGAAGTGGGAGAGAGACATTTCCATCGAAAAGAGAAGGTAACGTACCTGGGTGCGGTAATAACGCATGATAATCAGGTGAATATGGATATACAGGCGAGATTAGCAACAGCTAATAAAAGCTACTTCTCTCTCCTAAGTTTATTAAGAAGCCGAAATATATCCATAAAAGCAAAGGTTACCATGTATAAAACCATCCTTCGACCAATAGTTACTTACGGATCGGAAGCATGGGTACTGACCAAAACCCAAGAGGGCATTCTCAATCGCTGGGAGCGGAAGGTGCTCCGGAAGATATATGGCCCAAAAAGAGATGGAAATATATGGCGCATTAGGACCAACGAAGAGTTGAAAAGACTGTATGGAGAGCCATCGCTAGTGGCAACCATCAAAGCTGCGCGTATTCGTTGGTTGGGGCATGTGCATCGTATGAGCGAGGATAGAGGGCCCAAAAAAGCCCTGTATGGACACCCTGGAGGTCACCGAAGGAGAGGTAGACCACGACTTCGATGGCTCCAAGATGTGGAGGATGACCTACGAAGATTAGGTGCGGCTCGCTGGAGAAGGACAGCCTTGGATCGAGATCAGTGGCGCACCTTGGTAGCGGAGGCTCAGGTCCTAAATGGGCCGTAATGCCAAGGAGAAGAAGAATTTCCAGACGTTATATTTCTATTCATGTCAGGACACTACAGAAATAAAACATTTGGAGAACTTCTATTTTTAGCATTTTTTTTATATTTTTTTTTTTCTATTTTTTAAACCGATTCCATGAATACAATATACATAAAATAATTATAAATAGTGTCAATGATTTACTCTTTTTTTTTCCTTTTTTTATCATAGAATATGAGAGAAGAGTACATTCTACCTAAGATAGGCCGAAGAAGTCCTGAAATCGATGAAGATGATAATGAAGATGAAGAAGAAGTTATTGATGAAGAAGTAATAGAAGAAGAAGATGAGGATGAGTTAATTATTAGGAAGGTAAAAGAAGAACCTCCTCAAAGGCTAACTAATGGCTATTGGCCTTCATCGGTAAGTTTATAATTTTTTTTTTAATATTTAATTCTACTTGGTTATGATTGGTCTTTGTTCAGTAAGTTTGGGGGGGGGGGGGGGGGGGTGACTTTTTGGCTCCCGGGCCATATTGACTTAAAGAAAAATCTGGAGTGGCCTACACTCAACTTTAGTTTATAAATTTTTTTTAATATTTAATTCTACTTGGTTATGATTGGTCTTTGTCTGTAAGTATGGGAGGGGGGGGACTTTTTGGCTCCCGGGTCACATTGACTTAAAGAAAAATCTGGAGTGGCCTACACTCAACTTTAGTTTATAATTTTTTTTTATAATTTAATTCTACTTGGTTATGATTGGTCTTTGTTCAGTAAGTTGGGGGGGGGGGGGGGGGCTTTTTTGGCTTCCGGACCACATTGACTTAAAAAAAAAATCTGGAGTGGCCTACACTCAACTTCACTATATGTAAACTTAATATCAATCTTCATAGGTATATAATACATAATATCTCATTTAAGCATAATGTAAACATCTAAGTGGGAGATGTTTATTAGTCTTTCATTCCTGAGTTAGTTTAGATATTGATTGATCGACTTAGTTAGTAGTAAGGCGGGGAGATCAAAGATCTGGCAAGTAGGCCAGCCGAGTGGGCCCTTTTTGGCTTCCCCATGCGTCCCGGATCCTACTCTTGGGAGAATCTTCCTGATCTTTCTATATAGATCAGAAGGTTTCTCCATTCCATTTCCCTTAACTTATCTATATTTATGGTGCTAAAACCTAGAGTTTGAAGTCTAAGGAGACTATATGCAGGGCATTCAGCCACATAGTGGACGGAGGTTTCATCTTCTTCCCCACATTTTTGGCAGATCGCGCTGTTTGCTATACCCAAGATATGTAAATGTCTTCTCAGCCTACAGTGACCGGTTAGAATTCCAATAAGATTTCTCAACCTTGTTCGACCCAGACCGAGGAGAAACTTCTTACGCTTTACGCTAGGACCCAAAATATACATCTTGGCCTGTCTGTTGCCCGGACAGGTCGGCCAGCTTTTCTTCAAATTCTTCTGCAGCCAGGCATTTATAAGATGTCTGACTCCAGCAGTAGACAGCGGGAAAACCGGTTCCGGTCCTATAAACGGCATTTCGGCTCCGATTTTGGCTAACAAGTCCGCCTTTTCGTTTCCCGAAATGCCGCTATGTCCCGGAACCCAAATTAATTTAACCTCTTTAATCTGAGCTAGCTTATTTAGTGTTTCCTGACACTCTATTACCAACATGGAAGAAGTTGTCGGAGACATAATTGCCTTTATTGCCGCTTGGCTGTCTGAACAAATGGTTACTTTCCGCTCGGGTCCATCCCATATCTCCCGCAGATTGGCTGCCGTTAGAATGGCAAACACTTCTGCTTGGAAGACTGTGGTTTGTGTCCCAAGCGGAAAGCTTAGTTCTATATTTAAATTGGAAATAAGAATTCCCGCCCCCGACCGTCCTGCTTCACCGATCTTAGAACCATCAGTGAAGCATACCAGCTCATCCGACGAGAATTCAATGTCCATGTCTTCCCATTGTTTCCTATTGGGAATTATCATATTAAAATTCCTGCTGTTAGGTAGGCCATATTTAGGTCTGGGTATTCCCAACTCTAACACGCCTATTTCTTTCTTAATCACCAGTTCTATTTCGGTGTGACTATTTCCTCTAACCAAATTCCACATCCCATAGTCCCGTAGTCTGATGTAGGACGCCATTGCCTCGCCGACTATTACATCAGCCAAGCTTGGCAGCCCCAACAGAACATCCAGGGCTTTGTTGGGTGTGGTTCTCATTGCGCCTGTTATAGCCAGACTCGCTAAACGTTGAGTTTTGGCTAATCTTTCTCCTATGCCTTTCTTCTTCACTTCCCTCCACCATAAGATAGAGCCGTAGAGAAGTCTAGGTTTTATTACAGCTATGTAAAGCCAATGCATCACCTTAGGCTTCAGGCCCCATGTCTTGCCGACTACACGTCTCAACTGCCAGAAGGTTTTAGTAGCCTTTTCTATGGCATTGTTGATGTGTAGTTTCCGAACTTAATGTCTTATCCAAGAAAACTCCTAAGTATTTAACATGATCGGAGAGGTTTAATTCTTCTCCTAACATCCTTGGAGCCTTAAACCCCTGTAACTTCCTCTTCCTTGTAAATAGTATGAGGTCAGTTTTTCTGGGATTAACTGTAAGTCCAATTCTGTGGCACCATCTGAGTATTACATTGCACGCAGATTGCATGAGGTCACAGACTGTATCCAAGAACTTCCCTGTTACCAACACACATCCATCATCTGCATATGCTTGACAATAGAACCCTTCGTTATTTAAGTCTATTATGAGATTCTCCATGACCAGACACCACAATTTTGGTGATAAACAACCTCCTTGTGGGCAGCCTTTAGAGATCCTTTGTTTCATTTTTATCCCTCTAAGATTGGTGATAGCAGTCCTGTCAGCTAACATGTCCAGGATCCACCTCACCAACACTGTGGGAGTCCCTTTACTCTCTAGTGCAGTCTGGATGGCTCCAGAACTTATTTTATCAAAGGCACCCTCAACATCAAAAACCAAACAAAGTGCATAGTTTTTGTTCTGGAGTGCCTTTTCAACTCTACTAACTAGGGCATGTAGGGCGGTTTCCGTGGACCGTCCTTTAGTATATGCATGTTGGCAATTATGTAGTGGTTCCCTAGTTAACACACTATGCGATAGAAATTTGTCAACTAATTTTTCTAACACCTTTAGCAGAAAGGAAGTAAGACTGACTGGTCTGAAGGACTTTGGGCCAGTGTAGTCTCTCTTCCCAATTTTGGGAATAAAAACCACCCTGGCAGTCCTCCAACAGTCAGGCACATGTCCCAATCTTAAACTAGACTTATATATGTTTATAAGCGTGTCAGATATGTCACTCAAAGAACGCTGAAGAAGCATCGGGAAGATCCCATCCTCCCCCGCCGCCTTAAACGGAGAGAAGGAGAAGACCGCCCACCGCAATCCCTCAGCAGTGACTATCTGCTCTTCCACGCCTTTTCCTTCAAGTGTATTTTTCCTGCTTCTGCTACTTGTACGCACTTCCGAGCGTTCATCGCTCGGAAAGTGTGTCTCAAGGAGCAGTTCCATAACCTCCTCTGTGGAGTTCGCCCAGGTTCCATCCTCTCTCCTCAATGCACCAATCTCATTACTGTTATCAGCGCTTAAGATCCTTACCAGTCTGGAGGTATCATGGGAATTTTCTATTTCCTGAACATAATTTCTCCAGCTTGCTCTTTTTAATTGTCTCAATTTTTTCTTAAATTCTCTTTTAGCTACTTTATGATTAGCTATGTCTGTTTCTTGTTTGGTTGTCCATGCTTTATTCCAGGATTTCCTGGTTTGCTTACGTAACATCGCCAGCTCTTTGGTCCACCGGATCACTTTCCTGGTAGGAGCAGGACGCATGGGGCACGACTCATGGTATGCCTTTCGCAGGGCCGACGTTACGTCCTCCGCGTTTGCATCCAGAGTTCGTGTATTTGCGATACTATATGATCGAAGAAACACCTGACTTGACCGAATGTTATCAACAAACCGTTGCCAGTCGGTTAATCTGGGGTTTCTTCTTAAATTCCTTTTACCAACGTCGATGGAGATATCGAATCGGATCATACGATGATCAGACATCGATATGACCCGGGTCACCCTCCAACCTTTAATTATATCTACCAGGCTTCTTGACGCCAGCGTAATATCAACTACCGTCCCTCCTCTGATATTAACAAAGGTGGGTTCGGTACCCAAATTCATGATCTCAAGATCCGTAGACATTAACCATTCTAGTAGGGCATCCCCCCGTGGGTTATTGCTTGAGCTACCCCACATCAAGTGGTGTGCATTAGCATCACATCCCACAATTAGGGGGTAGCCTTCTTTTATACAAAATTCATATAATCTTACCAGTTCCTCTGTAGGGGGAAGCTGTACATCATCAATAGGTAGATACAGAGATGCCACCACCATTTTATACTTTATTTTATCTACCTTATATTGCAGCAAGGCCACCGTCAGGTCTCGGGATCCTAGCTGAACCAGGTGGGTCACTCCAAGATCCCCAGACACTAGTAGGCAGGTTCTGGGTGTTCTTTCGTCCTTTGTCGGACCCAGAACTACCGCTCCTGACTCCTTCAGCCTCCTAATTTTACCCCTGTAAACATATGGCTCTTGAATCAACACTATATAGCTTTTACTACCACAAAGCCAGTTTACAAGCTCCGCAGTAGCTGCTTTACTGTGATGTAAGTTAATTTGACTTACCTGCATCTGATGAGGCACTCAATGATGTAAAAGATGCAGGGGGCAAGCCTGGTTAGCTGGAGCTTTCCCCTGATCCCAGGCGAGCCTGCCCGGACGTTCGGCCCCTGTGAGCTCTACCCAGTCTCGTGACCTTAATGGTCGAAATCCTGTAGTAGAGCTCCCAGTCCACCTCGTCCAGGAGCTTGACTGCCGTAGGATCAATAAGGAAAGTAACTCTAAACCCTCCTTGTACCTTATCTAAAGTGCTCGGTTTCCATCTGTCAACCTGCAGTTTTCTATTCTGGGACTTCAGACTCCCCAGAAACTCGACTACATTTGGAGCCCTCTCGGCACGGATGACAAAGCCTATCCTATCCCTCCACAATGCCTCCGATGCCGGAACGACCTCCAACATAAGTTCCTTTGGTGGAGTCCATTGTAACAGCCAGGACTTTGTTACCTCATCAGAACACGTGATGAGGAACCAGCCCTGGTCCACTAATCCTGATCTCCGGATGTGTAGTTCTTGCCCTATAGTCGCTCCTCCTTCGGCTACAGTGGCTCGAACCACATCATCCCCCAATGTCTCCCTTATTACCATGACCTCATCTTTGGTTACCGATCTATGAGGATCGGTATGCCGGACAATGACCTGTAGGCTAAGGGCGTCCTTCTTAACAGCTGCACTATAACTAGGGCACGGCTGATCACAATCTTGCTTCATTTTCTTACTAGCAGGAGTAATTTCTGGTGGAGTTTCCAACGTACTCCTACCTCTCTTGCTCCTGACTTGCTCTAATTCGGTCCCTTCTTCGTCACAGGTAGCTTGTCCTGAAGATGGGGCCTCATCTATACTGAGTCTAGCCAGGTCAATCCCCGTGCTTTCCTGGCTACTTCTCCGTTCCTTTAAAGGTCGGGGCGGAAGACTCTCTTTCTTTTTACCTTCTGCTTTTCTGGCACGAGGTTTACTAGGCCTGAATGGTCCCATCGAGACCATCCATGACTTAGTTTCCTCTGCCCTATTCTCTTGACTCTTCCTCATACCCCTGCCTCCTCTCTCAAATCTCACGGATTTGAGTTCCGGTTGGGGATGAGTTTTCGAGTCACCTGCTCGTTCGGTCGACCCATGTCCTTCAGTCCTCATGGGACCTCTGGACGAGTGACCGTCCTCAGACTTGGCTTGACTGGCTTTTAGAGCCGCCATTGCCTGCCTTCTCCTTATTTTGTTATTTCTTCTTCTTCTTCTGATCCCCTCCATCTTGACCTCTTCATAGGTCAAGCTTGGGTGATCAGAATGACTTTGTACGTCCTCTTTTTTGGAAGTGGATGCCTGGTGGGCATCCTCTTTCTTACCTGTGGAGTCTACGGGGGCAGTCAACTGTCTCCCTGACTCCACTTCTTCCACAGCAGCAGGTGGGGTGGGAAGCCCCTCTAAGGGTTGCACTTTTACCATAGAGTCTAAAGTTTCATCCATCATCATTATTTTTAATAGAAAGTGTTTCTATCGCTGGACAAGGGGATTGAGGCGATAGATAAGGAATGGGTGAGGAAAGGAAAGGTGAGAGGATCCAGGTTGTTTAATTGTTCTGAGTGCATGCACGTATAGGTTTGTCCCTTCAGCCCCTCGCCATCCCCGCACAGAGCGACAGAGTTCCGACGACGAAGTCTGGTGGCCTCGGAGCCTGCCCCCCGCTACATGCTGCAAGGTCCCATCCAGTCGCCAACTGGCACTACAGCACATAACGAGATTATACACCAGCTGACCAGGGCTGCCTCCTACACTGGCTGGGTAAGGATGGGCCCCTCCCTATCTGGCGGCCTGGGAGTGCGAACCCAGTTTTAACTCTGTACCCTCTCAGATCGGCCCCGCCGGTGTCAGCCCTTGTGCGTGGAGAAGCGAAGGGATCCAGTTCATTGACCTGTGTAGTGTACTGTATGTCGGTGGGTGTGGTAATGAGCTAGAGGAATGTGGGGTGCTACTCCCTTCAGTTGCACACCTCAACTGTCCTCCAACAGGGTTGGTTCGGGGCCCCTTATTGGGTATTCAGGGCTGCCCTGAGAGCGAACAGGTCGTACAGGGTTTTCCACTATCCACCAGCTGTGGACCCGCCCGATAGCCGCCCAAGCCTCGGGATTGATCGACTTATCAATATATAAGATTATTTTTGTATATCACACCACTGATGCAAATAATCTTATTAGTATAACTACAGGAGTAATAACATTTTTTGAAAAGCCAAAAAGAAAATTTCTTGATACAAAATAATCTCTCCTACAAGAGAACATGACTTTTGTTCTAATAGCCAGTGGATTTCTTACATCGTTTACTTGACCTCCTACATTGAATGTTTAAGTCAAATTATCAAATTTAAAAGAAGAAAATACTCTTATTTTCTCTGAGAACATCATCGATGTTTATGATGTTTTTCAGGCGAACTAGTTTTCGGCCGACGAACCAAACCACGCGGTCGAACAGCGCCACGGTGGAGGCCACGAGAAGCTGACGCACGCTCACGGCGTCCCAGTGTTTGTATTTGATAGACATTTTAGACCATATTGAGTGTACTTTTGCTATTATGGGACCGAAAAAGACCCCCACCACAGACTAGTGTTAAGCCTAAGAAGACATTAAAGAAAATTACGATCGAGCAGAAGAAGGAGATCATTGAAAAACACGAACGAGGTGTGCGTTTGTGTGACTTGGCGTCCCAGTACTAGTACGCTAAGTCTACCATTGCTACCATCCTTAAGAACAAGGACGCTATTAAGGGTGCGTGTGTGGCTAGGGGACTTTATTATACAGAACAGTTTATTTCTTTAATTACAATAAAATAGCACATTTATTATACATAAAATAAGGTATTTTTTTATGTAGTTTTAAGGCTTATTTAGTAGAAAATTATGTTTTATGGGGACCTGGGAACGGATTATTCTCATTTTAATGGTTTTTTATGGGAAATAAATGTTCGGAAGACGAACTTTTCGCCTTACACGCACTTTCTGGTAACCAACTATGTTTGTGAGCTGAGGTTATTACTGTATTTGAAAAGTTCTGAAGGGATTTTGATTTTTTGTTTGTTTTCAGCCGAGGTCCAGGAATGGTCCCACACCTAGCTCGAGTGCTAGTTCAAGTGGAACCTCTTCATCGGCTTTGCGAAGAGACAAGGACGACTGTGATTATCCCAAGCCTGCCTATTCCTACAGCTGCCTCATTGCTTTAGCGCTTAAAAACTCGTCGAGTGGATCTCTTCCCGTGTCTGCCATCTATAACTTTATGTGGTTAGTAACGCAATATTTCTTGCTACATACCAGTGTCCTAGCAACTATTTTTAGTCATTCGTAGCGGTCGTAAGATTTCCCACCCCCCGGTGGCCCTTGATAATCATTAAACTTCAAAATTCCAGACAGTCCTCAAAATATTTACAGTAGTACCTCGAGATACGAATTTAATTGGTTCCAGAACCCCCGTCGTATCTTAAAAAATTCGTATCACGAACATATAATTACCATAAGAATTAATAGAAAAAAATTAATTGGTTCCACGGCCCAAAACCCGTATATAATTTCCTATTTTACGTTATAAAACTAACAAAAGTACACTAAAAAACAAGCATTTAACCATACAAATACAAAAGAATTGAATAAATAATGAATTAATATGTAAAAACAGAGTTTCAGGTGCATGATTTTGGTACGTAGGTGGTTTTTTCAGGTGCAAGATTTTGGTATGCGGGTGTCTCCCGCTAGTGTACGTAAACGTACGGTAGTGTAGGTCACGTCTGGTGCTTAATTTTGACGTGCAGATTTTGCCGTGTTTGTTTACGGCTCAGAAGGTTCCAGAAGTTTCGAGAAAATTTTTTCTCGGCACCTCAGATTTTACGTCGTAAGATGAACATTACGTCGTATTTAGAACAGGATTTTCACGAAATTTTTGGTCTTATCTCGAATAATTCGTAAGAAGAAGCAGTCGTATCTCGAGGTACTACTGTATTTTCCATGGAATTACAATGAAGGATCTAATTTTAGACTGCTGTTATTAGTCCCAGACTTTCATCTCATTGCAAGACTCATATACATATACAATATACAGTCATCACTACAGAAAACCAAAGATTTTTTAAAAAACAAACACATTTAATTCGTATCATAAATAAATATTATTAAATATACTGGATACGCAAATATAATAAACTTCAACCACTTTAAAAAAAAAAATAGTTTTGAAAAATTTGAAATAATTTTTTTTTTTTTAATTTGCAAATATTCCAGTTGAAAAATCCCTTTTAAAACAGTATTACACATATAAAATATAAGAACGATTACGACTTAAAAAATATTTTTGCAAAAAAATTTAAAATTTTTGTTACCTTTTTTTTTCTCTATTTTTACATCCTTAAAATGCCTCCCCCTTGTAGTCCCCCCCCCCCCCTGTGTTACACCACACAGACGTACTCTAATTTTCTTTTACTTGGTAAAAAGTAGATAACTTTTTACGATTAATTGCTTGTTATGAGTAAATACCTTTTTACGATGATATTGGTTTTTCCAGTTGTCACTTTCCCCACTATGAGTTGATGCCATTTTTCTTCTTAGTGAACACTTTCCACACTTCGAGTAGACCCCCTTATACGATGATGACATTTTTTTTCCAGTGAACACTTTCCACACTTCGAGTAGACCCCCTTATACGATGATGACATTTTTTTCCCAGTGAACACTTTCCACACTTCGAGTAGACCCCCTTATACGATGATGACATTTTTTTCCCACAGTGTTCACTTTCCCTACGACGAGTAGATCCCCTTATACGATGATGTCATTTTTTCCCACAGTGTTCACTTTCCCTACGACGAGTAGATTCTCTTATACGATGATGTCATTTGTTCCCACAGTGTTCACTTTCCCTGCGACGAGTAGATCCCCTTATATGATGATTCCATTTTGTTTTCATAGTGATCACTTTCCCTACGATGAGTAGATCCCCTTATACGATTATGTCATTTTTTTTCGACAGTGATAGCTTTCCCTACGACGAGTAGATCCCCTTATACGATTATGTCATTTTTTTTCGACAGTGATAGCTTTCCCTACGACGAGTAGATCCCCTTATACGATTATGTCATTTTTTTTCGACAGTGATAGCTTTCCCTACCACGAGTAGATCCCCTTATACGATTATGTCATTTTTTTCGACAGTGATAGCTTTCCCTACCACGAGTAGATCCCCTTATACGATTTTTTTTTTTTGTATTCCCCTACTTCGATTATATCTCCTTTTGCACTAATGGTTTTTTTTCTCACTACTACGAGGAGTTATGCCTTTATACGATGATGGTATTGTATTTTCAGTTGTCTCTTTGACTACTACGAATAGATCCATCTTTACGATGATATCTTTGTTTTTCGAGTAATAGATTTCACTACTACGAGAAGATCCCCTTTTTACGATGATGGTATTATTTTTTCAGTTGTGACTTTGCCTACTACGAGTAAATAACTTTCTAAGTTTTCATAGTGATCACTCTCATTATTATAAGTAGACGCCTATTGCGACGGTGACAAGATTTTTTCAAAGATGACCTGCCTAAACATGAATGGATCTTTGTTTACAATTATGTCATCGTTTTTTTCAGTGATCACTTTTACTACTACGAGTAAATGGCATATTACGATGATGTCATTTTTCTAGTAATCACTTACCGTACTACACATAGGTAACTTTTTACGATATTGTTTTTTCAGTTGCCACTTTCACAACTATGAATAAATATATCCCTGTTTACGATTATTTGTTTTGCTTTTCCACTGATCGCTTTCACTACTATGAATAGATCTCCTTTTTACGATGACATTGTTTGTTCAGTTGCCACTTTCACAACTATGAATAAATATATCCCTGTTTACGATGTTTGTTTGGTTTTTCCACGTATAATTTTCACTACTATGAATAGATTCCCCTTTTGCGATGATATTGTTTGTTCAGTTGTCACTTCCACAACTATGAATAAATATATCCCTGTTTACGATGATTTGTTTTGTTTTTTCAGTGATCACTTTCCCTACTTCAAGTAGCTACCTATGGCTGGAAGATATCTCGTTTTTCAGTTATCACTTTAACAACTTTGAGATAAATATATACGTACGATGGATGTGCTTTCGAAGTGATCCTTTGGCTACTTGCAATCCAGAACTTTTTAGATGGATGAATGATCACGTGCGACACAATTATTCAAAATCTTTGAATAGATAAGAGTCGCATGGAGGCTCTCGGAAAGGTTGCCTTTGGCCTTGCCATCCAAATTTCAAGTTGGAGAAGATGCCTTTGACGAGGAGGTAAGATTGATTCATAAGATCTTCAATAGAATAAATATCGCATGGAGGCTCTCGGAAAGGTTTGTTTTTGGCCTTACATCTCAAACAAGTGTGGAGAAGATGGACGATGGAGGTAAGATTGATCTTCATAAGATCTTTAATAGATAAGACGTCGCATGGAGGCTCTCGGAAAGGTTGCCTTTGGGCCTTGCATCCAAACAAGGTGGAGAAGATGGACGAGGAGGTAAGATTGATTCATAAGATCTTTATAGATAAGATGTCGCATGGAGGCTCTCGGAAAGGTTGCCTTTGGGCCTTGCATCCAAACAAGGTGGAGAAGATGGACGAGGAGGTAAGATTGATTCATAAGATCTTTATAGATAAGACGTCGCATGGAGGCTCTCGGAAAGGTTGTCTTTGGGCCTTACATCCAAACAAGGTGGAGAAGATGGACGAGGAGGTAAGATTGATTCATAAGATCTTTATAGATAAGACGTCGCATGGAGGCTCTCGGAAAGGTTGCCTTTGGGCCTTGCATCCAAACAAGGTGGAGAAGATGGACGAGGAGGTAAGATTGATTCATAAGATCTTTATAGATAAGACGTCGCATGGAGGCTCTCGGAAAGGTTGTCTTTGGGCCTTGCATCCAAACAAGGTGGAGAAGATGGACGAGGAGGTAAGATTGATTCATAAGATCTTTATCTTAGGAGGTTCTATGTTTTGACCGAAAGACACAAGTGCATGGCATATATCAAAACATGTTATGTTAGGAGGTGAGATCGTTATCTTAGAAGGTATAATCGTTACCGTAAGATGAAGACCGTTTATTTAGGAGGTAAGATCTTTAATTTACAAGGTTCAATGTTATGCCGAAAGGCATAGGTACATGGAAGTGAATTAAAACAGGTTATCTTAGGAAGTAAGATAGTTATCTTAGTGGTACAATTGTTATCTTAGGAGGTAAAATCGTTATCTTATGGGTTAATATAGTTATCTTAGCACAGTGTTTCCCAAACTTTTTCGAGTGACCGCCCCCCTTGGGTCCATAAACCTATAACTCAACACCCTTGAATAATAATCAGATTCCCAGACTAAATAACCAAATGAGTAACATTTTAATAATTAAATTAAAATAATTACTAATCGAATATTTATTTAGAATCCAATAGATGTATTGTTTCACAGCATATTTATTCAAAAGAGTTAATTAATACACGATAAAAGAAATTTAGGTGAGAATATACTTTTAATATAAAAATGAATTATCAAAACAAATAATTTTAAGAAACTGTTTCCTAGAAGTTTACATGTGGTGTTTTCACTTAAATTTAGAAATTATATTACATCAATATTTTCAATTTATCGAAATAGAATCCCCGCTCCTTTTTTGCATCCCCCCCCCCCCCTTAGATATCAAAGCACCGCCCACTTTGGGAAACACTGTCTTAGGAAGTGAAATCGTTATTTTATCAGCTAATATCGTTACCTGAAGAAGTAACACAGTTCAGTGTCACGTGTTCATTCAAACTACAGTTGTTGTTGAAATCCACAGACTATTTTTCTTTGTAAAATAATTTGTAATGTAATAATTAGTTTTTCTGTTTCAAAATTTATATTTCTGCCTATGAAAAAGGTTTTAAGTAAAGACCGAAACGTTGGCAATGAGAGTTTAATTTGAACCTGAAGAACTGACGGAGTCCCGATAAACTTTAGTTTTGTTTCTATTCCACGGTCGATACTTTTATCAATATTTATATATATATATATATATAAATTAATAATCAACAATAACTCTTGATATAATATATGAATTAAACACCACAATAAATATAATTAATATATAATCGTTTATTGTGGTGTTTAATTCATATATGTATAATATATAGTTTAATGTAGAAAAAGAAACATAGATCAATTAAAAGCATACACTTACAGTCTCTAATTTTCGGTTTGAACCGTCTTCAGGAGAGATAAGAGAGGGAAACCAAGCGCACTGGTTCAGAGACGGTTGGAGACCCAGCCAGAGACTGTAAGTGTGTGGTTTTAATTTCTCTATGTTTTTTTTCTACATTGACTATATTTGTCCGTTTCGGATCGTATTTCCAACGAAAAAGTATATATATACTTTTATATAATCAAATCAAATTTTATACGTTATATGTAATCAAATATTGATCTCTATACTTATGAAATAATTGTAAAAGCAATAGAATAATATTAACAATATCCTTATGTCAATGTAAAAAAAAATCCATAGTCGAAATAACTGATTTATCAATAAATTCCTCTCTGTTACTGTATATATTAAAATGTAACAAATAACCAAATAGTAGTAATAGTAGTGCTAATTGTAAAACAATCATGTTGTAGCCCTGAAGATGACATAAATATATGTCGAAACGTCGGCAAAAGGACTAGTTTCAAATCATTAGACCTCAACCCTCAAAAAAATTACATCATGTATTTATATGTGAAAGTTTAAATTTTAAAGTTTTCTACCTAAAAATTAATATAAACAAAAAGTCTAGCTGGGCAGCAGCCACTCTATATGAGGCTGAAGTCTGTTTTAACAAGTATCAATTACATGTTGTCTATTTATTCTGTCGCGTAACCATTTAGCGTGAAATAAAAATATTATTCCCTCAAGGAATCAGCAGACTTCGTCAGCTATGAAGCCCTCTCAAAAAAAAATTGCAATTTTTTTCTTTTGTAAATTGTCACAACTTCTTCTTTATATATTATGATACATCAGGTGTTAATATCTATCAAATACTTCCTTTATTGGCACCAAATAATTTATGTTTAAGCGGTACTAACGACCAACGAATATTACCATGCACAACAGTGCATGTCGTAAATAGCAGTTCCGGACCAGAGGACCACTACTGCTAGATTCTTATCCTGCTGTTTTTGTTAGGTCAGTAAACATTGTCAAGAATGGGGGAGTCAGTCAGTAAGGGAATATGTCGTCTTCGTGGTCGTTTGGTCTTCAGGCTTTGCATTCTCTGAGATACTGTATACTTTTGGAGTCATGTGGTCATCATTTTTAGTTTAAGTAGGAAACTTTGAAGATCGTGGGATTATGAAGGGTTGAGAGTAGGATTTAGTTCCCGAACAAGGAGATTTGGATGGGTGGAAAGTTTTTTTGTCTTACGCGGTAGTAGTATCAAACATAGTATAAAACACTTCTTGGCCTTCATTTACTTGATAGGTAAAAGAAAAAGGTCCATACACTAAAGAGTTAATTTTTTTTCTCTCCCTCTCTTCTTTCCTTTCCTATCCCTCTTTTTTTGTTTTTTGTTTTTTTGCATGATGTGGTGTCGTGGGACCCGCCTCTGCGAGGTCCACCTTGGGCGCATGGACGGGCTCGGTCGCATCCCTCTTCTGAGGAATGTGGTGTGTCTCCTCTCATGTGGCTAAAGGGTCTCACGTAAAAAAGCATCGATCTGTAATTGCTTTGTTCATGGATTGGGCCGAAAGGCCGAGAAACATGACTACAAATCAAAACAGTATCAAACATAGCAAAGTCTTTATTCCAGAGCAAAATGCACCAAGTTTGGTACGAATGTATCAATTTTGGCAACCTTGCTTGCTACTAATGTAGAATCAGTTTGTGTGATATCACAATGGGTCAATCTTTGTCCTATGTGTGTTCCCTTGTGGGATTGCCACCGCAATTTAACCCAACCTAGTTATAACTCCATATTCCTTTTTGACATTTTTTTTTCTTGTGTTTTATCTATAGGTGGCGAAGTGGAGTAAAAAGGATAGAACAGCTATCAGAAGAGCTATGAGAAGACCGGAAACCCTGGATATGTTAGAAAGAGGGGAAATGAAAGTGGGGCAAGGTGTAGGAGGAGTGATAGAAGAAGAACAGAGGCTGTTGATGGATGAAGAAGAGGAAGAAGAGAGAGAGGAGTCTGAAGAAGATCAGCAGGAGTCTGATGAAGAAGAAGACGAGGAGGCTTACCAGCAGTCAGGTGAGTCTTAACATCTTCACTCTAAACTTGAAACTCACCAAAAACAGTTTCTTCTCATTTATTTCATTTATTCATATGAACTAAAATACCGAATTAGAAGTTGATTGACCTCTTTGCGTGTAAGATGTTTGATGAGACAGATTCATTATTTTTGTTTTTGTTGCAGAAGACGAAGGTGAGGTTCCTCCATCACTCAAGCCTTTTGAAAAGCCAACTTCTTTACAAGCGACTTCAGATATTGGAGTTGAAGTGAGTATTGTAACTCTTTTGTAATCCATATATCTCCCGATAATTCTCTTTACGGTCCACTTATTCTCTGATAAATCTTTATATATATATATATATATATCAAATAAATTCAAAACGAAGGAAACACACGGACATAACTCACATCGATATTTCGACCATCATCGTCATCAGGAGGTGTGAAGGGCGAAGAGTCCCACAGGAAGACAGGGCGGCGACTGAGTCGCTCTTCACACCTCCTGATGACGACGATGGTCGAAATATCGATGTGAGTTATGTCTGTGTCTTTCTGTGTGTTTCCTTCGTTTTGAATTTATTTTATTTAAAAAAGCGATAAATATATTTTATCTTTATTTTATTTATTTATATATTTATTTAAATATATTATAAATATGTATATATGTTTTATTATTATTTTATTTTATTTTATTTATTTTTATTCCTATTTTTTAAATTGCTTTAATTATTTATTTATTTTATATTATTACATTTATTTTTAATTGATCTTATCCTTGTATTATCATTTGTTTCTCTTCGCCTTACCAACTGTGTGTATGCTTTTAGGTATTTTTCACGGTATTCCTTTTCATACTTCATTTATCTTCCTATTGTTTATTTTGCCTTCAATCAACCAGAACTGCTTTTCTTAATTTTAATATTAATTTTCTTCTGATCGTCTCTACTTCATTACTTCCTGAACCGGGCGCGCGTGGCAGCACGGTCGGTTGCCGGAACGGTTTCCTGCCGTTGTGTTTCCGGCGTGCTTGGTCGCCCATTCTCTTTTCTCCTGAAGACGGATCATCCGAAAATTTGACTTTGTAAGTGTGTCTCTTTCTCTTGTGTTGCTTTTCTTCATTTGTGAACTGATATATATATATATATAATATATATATATATACGAGTTGGAGATTAACAAAGAGCAATACACAAAGTAGGGAAACACACTTACAGACTCAAATTTTCGGGTAATCCGTCTTCAGGAGAAAAGAGAATGGGAGACCAAGCACGTTGTAGGCGCAACGGCAAGTAACCAACCCGGCAACCGCCAGTGCTGTCAACCGTACCCGGTCTTAAAGTATAAAATTAGGAGAAGATATAAACAGAAACTCAGATAAGCAGTACTGGTTGGGTAAAACTATAAATAGGTGAAAAATTATAAACAATATAAGATAAAAACAAACTATAAGAAACAAAAATAATGATAGAGAAAAGAAGAAAAAATAAATAAATAAATAAAAATAAATACAATACAAAAAACTTGCATTGGTTGTTTTAGTAAATAAAAGATAGAGACTGAATAAAAGGGTAGGTATGGGAAACTAGTTAAGAATAAGAATTTAGAAAAATAAAATAGGATAAAACAATTTTCCTGACTCTTAAGTGTGTTTCCCTACTTTGTGTGTTGCTCTTTGTTAATCTCGAACTCGTATTGTGTCCAGTTTGGATCGTATTTCGTTTTATCAGTGAATATATATATATATATATATTATATATAATATATATATATCCACTTAAAATTCGAAAAAACGATCCAAACTGGACGCAAATCAGTTCACAAACGAAGAAAAGCAACATACAGAGAAAGAGACACACTTACAAGCTCAAATTTTCGGGTGATCCGTCTTCAGGAGAAAAGAGAGAATGGGCGACCAAGCACGCCGGAAACACAATGGCAGGAACTCTCTGTGTGTTGCTTTTCTTCGTTTGTGAACTGATATATATATATATATATATATATATATTATACGTTTGAATCACAAACACAGTTACTGTCTCTAATTTTGGTTGAACCGTCATCAGGAGAGTTGAGAAAGGGACACCAAGCGCACTTGTGAAGCGACGGTTGGAGACCAAGGGTCTCCGGTGGTATTTATAAAATTCCGTGCAAAAATTGCCATAAAATGTATATTTGTCAAACTGGTAAATCATTAAAGACAAGTGTAAAACAACACCAATACAACGTAAGTAGACAGGAAAAAAGTAGTGCCTTATTCTTGCATATAAAAAATGAAAATCATTATATTGATTGGACAGGAGCTAAATTTATTACTTATGAAAAATCAATGTTGTTAAGAAATATTATTGAATCGTCTGTAATTAAATTTAATAGATCAAATATTATAAACATTAGTAACGGTCTCTTCAAACTTGATACTTTCGTTACGAGGGCAGTAATCTCTTCTAAGAGGGTTGACAGCTAGCGGATAGTTTTTTTCTCTTTCTTACTGTACTCCTTTGTTTCCCCAAACATCCCTTTCTGGACATTAGTCCTTTCCTGCACTTTTACCCTTTTAAAATAACACTCTTCCCTCCCACTCTTCTCAACCCCTCACCAAATGTTTTCTCCATTTAGTGTTTCAGTTGGGTTTTTGATTCTGACGAAGACAGCTTGTTACGGTTGAAAGATCTTAGTCTTGTTTTCCCATTTTTTATTGTGGTTTGATCATTGTTATTTCACGTGTTTATGTGAAATCTTTTTATATATGTATATGTATAAACTTTTTTGTTGGAAATACCATCCGAAACCGACAAATATAGTTCAATGTAGAAAAGAAACATAGAGAAATTAAAAGCACACACTTACAGTATCTGAATTTCGGTTTGAACAGTCTTCAGGGGAGATAAGAGAGGGAAACCAAGCGCACTGGTTCAGAGACGGTTAGAGACCCTCCATTGGAGTCAATGGAGTCTATATTTTTCGACCGTTATGGTGGTCATCCTCAGGAGAAGAAGTGAATTGACAGTTACATTCGGTTTATTTTAAGTTCATATATATGTAAAGATTTCACATATACACATGAAATAACAATCAATGATCAAACCACAATATGAAATGGTAAAAAAGACCTAAGATCTTTCAACCGTAACAAGTGGTCTTCATCAGAGTCAAAAACCCAACAAATTGTTGAAACCTAACGTCAGAGTCGTTGGGTTTTTTGACTCTGATGAAGACTGCTTTTTACGATTGAAAGACCTTAGTCTTGTTTTCCCCATTTGATCATTGATTGTTATTTCACATCTTTATGTGAAATCTTTTATATTTTTTGAGATATATAGATTTTATAATCATTAGTTGTGCAATCCGTAATTGTGTGGTATTTACACATTATTTACACATTAACCCCTAAATCGAGTTTTTTTTATCCCAGTTCATTGAGTTGGAGTATATAAGTTGTCCTGTAACAATTGTCAATGTTTTTACATTGGCATGACTGTGCGCTCCTTTGAGAAAAGAACCCGGGGAACATTATAATGAATACTTGCAAAGGAAAAATGACAATAAGAATAATAAAGAATTTTTTTCACATTTTGCGAAACACCTTGTCACACAAAATCACATCTTTGATCCAAACTTGAACCTTACCATCCTACATGCAAATAGAAAGTTTAAAGAAATTTGTAATTTGGAAGCTTTTCAAATAAACAAGGCCGTCATTAATAATCCTTCTGCCTCTCTATGTCTTAATGATCAAATTCCAGGGTGTCCAAAATTTCTTAAACTGTTCCTAGAATCACAAAGAATAAATTAAAAAATAAATTTATAAAAAAAAAAAGTTTCTTTCCTCTAAATTAGTGGATCTGGCATTCTGTATTTCAGTTAAAGGTTTTCAAGCATACCTGAACCCTTTGTCCCTTATCTCTTAAATTGCCTATCCCCACTCTTTCGCAACGGATTTGTTTCCGTTTGTCCAGTTGTGTTCACTGGACCAACCCGTCAGTACCACATCCTTGGGTATGTCTTGAATTCTCGTAATTGAATTTTATTATTTCACTCTAATTTTTGTAACTAATTAGATATAATTTGTATTATAATGTCTTCCTGATGATGAACACAAAGTGTTCGAAACGCGTTGAATAAAACTTCATTTGTGGGGAGACTTTTGTTGGTTTATCCATTTTTACCTCAGAATGAGATTTTATAATGGTGTTAAACCCCTGTTGTAATTGTTTTTCAGTTTGGTGAAGAAGTTTATGAAGAACTCGGTCTTCTTGAAGAAGTTGTGGAAGAAGCTGAGAACAGTATGTACCTAACTCCTGTCAAAAGGGCACGCCTTGAGCACTGCTACAGGCAACCTATAGCCTCCCATCAGTAGGAACCTTAAATAATACAAAAATTGTACAAAAAAAAAAACAACAATTCTAACCTACCATTTTTTTATATATATTATTTTTTTTTTACTAGTTTATAAAACCTTTAGAAATATATTTGAGTGACTCTCAAAAAAAAAATTAAAAAAAAACTTATAAGTAAGTCACTGAACCAGTATTATAAGTAAATAAAGGAAGAGAAAAAAAAACAGAGAAGATTCAAACTTCCGTTTGACTGTTTTATATTATATATATATATTAAATTTTAAAAAGAATTTAATAAGGACCTGTACTCTGTACAGTCGATCTCACGTAGGGATGTCTTGTGCCAACTGTTTAACCCTCAATTTTGTGGAGGGTGTTTTCCTTTCTTGTGGATATATTTTATAAATATTTGACGAGTCTTGTACAAGGTTGAAATATTTTTTCTTTTTTTTTTACATATCGTCCTGATATACAAGGTGTCCATAAATTAAGAAAATTCTTTAAAATTTAATGAAATTTATTAGAAAACTGAATAAATAAATAGTTTATATTTTGGGGTTTTTTCTTTTTTTTTTCTATCGAAGATGATAAAATGAGAATTTTGTGTAAATAACCTACGTTTTTGTGGTATTTTTGTATGAGGTGGATAATATGCTGAAATATAAATAACCTACGTCTTTAAAACTGTGTTGTATGTCTGTGGGCATGAATCTACGTTTATGAGACAGTTTTGAAGGCCTAGTTTCTGGTTTTAGTAGTGGTATGTTAAAATGTAGGCAACCTATTCTGATAAGACAGTATTGCAAGTATTGTATCTGGAAGTAGGATAATATCACTTAAACCTACGTTTATATGACAGTTTTGTAAGCCCCTGTTTATGTGTGAATGATGATAGCTTGAAAACCTACGCTTATAAGACAGTTTTGTAAATCTAGTTTCTGGGAATTGGATAGTACTATGAAACTTAAAAAACCTACGCTCGTAAGATGGTTTTTCAAAACTTTGTTTCTGCGAGTATGATCATACCTGATTCTACTCCTGTGAATAGCAGGAGATTGAAATAACCTACGCTTATAAAACAGTTTTGTAGCTTATATTCTGCACGTAGGATAATAGCCTTAAACCTACGTTTGTATGATAGTTTTACTAATCTTGTTTCTTCGTTTAGTATAATGATATATTGAAACGTAAATAACCTAAGCTTATATGATAATTTTTTTACGAGGAGGATAATACTCTGAAATATAAATAACCTACGCCTTTAAGACAATGTTTTACGTATTTTTCTGGGCGCATTATAATACCCTAAACCTACGCTTATGAGACAGTTTTATAAGCCTAGTTTATGCTTTTAGTAGTGGTACGTTTAAACGTAAGCAACCTACGCTTATAAGACAGTATTATAAGCCTTGTTTCTAAAAGTAGGATAATACCTTCAAACCTACGTTTATACAACAGTTTTGTAAGCCTTGTTTCTGTATGAATGGTGATAGTTTGAAAACCAACGCTTATCAAACTGTTTTGTAAGCCTAGTTTTTGCGAGTTGTATAATACCCTGAAACTTAAAAAAAACCTACGCTTATAAGACAGTATTGTAAGCCTTGTTTCTAAAAGTAGGATAATACCCTCAAACCTACGTTTATACAACAGTTTTGTAAGACTTGTTTCTGTATCAATGATAATTTGAAAACCAACGCTTATCAAACTGTTATGTAAGCCTAGTTTTTGCGAGTTGGATAATACCCTGAAACTTAAGAAAAAACCTACGTTTATAAGACAGTATTGTAAGCATTGTTTCTGAAAGTAGGATAATACCCTCAAACCTACGTTTATAGAACAGTTTTGTAAACCTTGTTTCTGTATGAATGGTGGTAAATTGAAAACCAACGCTTATCAAACTGTTTTGTAAGCCTAGTTTTTGCGAGTTGTATAATACCCTGAAACTTAAAAAAAAAACCTACGCTTATAAGACAGTATTGTAAGCCTTGTTTCTAAAAGTAGGATAATACCCTCAAACCTACGTTTATACAACAGTTTTGTAAGCCTTGTTTGTGTATCAATGATGATAATTTGAAAACCAACGCTTATCAAACTGTTTTGTAAGCCTAGTTTTTGCGAGTTGGATAATACCCTGAAACTTAAAAAAAAACTACGTTTATAAGACAGTATTGTAAGCCTTGTTTCTGAAAGTAGGATAATACCCTAAACCTACGCTTATAAGACAGTTTTGTAAGCCTAGTTTCTGCTTTTAGTAGTGGTACGTTTAAACGTAAGCAACCTACGCTTATAAGACAGTATTGTAAGCCTTGTTTCTAAAAGTAGGATAATACCCTCAAACCTACGTTTATACAACAGTTTTGTAAGCCTTGTTTCTGTATCAATGATAATAATTTGAAAACCAACGCTTATCAAATTGTTTTGTAAGCCTAGTTTTTGCTAGTTGGATAATACCCTGAAACTTAAAAAAAAACCTACGTTTATAAGACAGTATTGTAAAAGCCTCATTCTACGTGCAGAATATACCCTAAAAGTAAATAACCAACCCTTCTTTCTGGAGTACAGGTTAATTCCATGACAAATGGAAAGCCTACGTTTATAACGAGTTTTCTAAACCTTCTTTCTCTTTTATTACAATAATACCTTAATATAGTAAATTACTATGGTTGATGTTTATATGGTATGCGAATAATTCATGGTTTTTTTTCCCTAAAATTCATTGATAATCTACTTGAATATTGAAATACATATCAGTAAAAATTATTTTTTGTTAATTTTTGTTGGTGTTTTTGCTCATTACACTTCGAACAGTGGGTACGAAATATTTGTACAAAAGTATAACAGCAATAGAAAAGTCAATACGATTGGGGGATGTTTTATTTTAAATTTTTTTTTTCTTGACACAGTATAAGTTGTCTAATAGCTAACATGATATGAGGGAGAGGAGATGACATGAATGTTAGTCAAACATTTCCATGTTGAATTACCATAATGATCCTTGTATATGTATGAATTTCCTTTTTATGAGATACAAATTTAAATCCTTTATGTATTATTTTATTAAATAAAACGACTTTGGGGGACCTCAAAATATATAATTTCGTGAAAATTTCGCGATCAAATTTTTTCACGATCACTATACTTTGAAATACATGCTTATTGTTAATGTCACAGAGGTTAGTAAATAAGATATTATTATAAACCTCTTATTATATTATTATAAATTATAATTAATATAAATTATTATAAATATTATTATAAATTATATAAATTTATATAATATATATTTATATTATATATATAAATATTTATATATATTTATATAAATTAAATTTATAAATTATTATAAATAATAATTATTATAAATTATTATTATATTATTATAAATTTAATTTAATACCTCGTCTATTGCTCTTGAAGTCGCCCGACCGGTTTCGCAATGGCTGTATCATCAATGGGACTAACGTAACCTTCCAAAATCACGGATTATAAATGAAATCGGGCGACTTCAGCAGCGATAGGGATGACGTTTGATAATAATATCTTATTCACTATACTTTACTTATAGTAAAGTAATAAAAAAAACAACTTATCCTTGGTCTTTAAAAGTACTCTAGAACCGTAATTAATTCGTTCTAGAATTTTCATCGACAGATAACCTATTCAATGATCTAACCACAATAAGAAATGGGAAAACAAGACTAAGATCTTTCAACCGTAACAAGCGGTCTTCGTCAGAGTCAAAAAACCCAACTGACTCAGTTGGGTTTTTTGACTCTGACGAAGACCGCTTGTTACGGTTGAAAGATCTTAGTCTTGTTTTCCCCATTTCTTATTGTGGTTTGATCATTGATTGTTATTTCACGTGTTTATGTGAAATCTTTTGATATAACCTATTCAGTAGAGAACCAAAGCTTTCTCCATAAGAAATACATTATGGGAAAATAGCATAATCCTCTCGGTTAGATCATATATAGATGTTATTTTTAAATATTGCAGGATTCACTATAGATAAAGACATATATTCAGGCTATTCGGAAAGTCATTCTGCACTTTTATAATAATTTTTTATTTTAATTATTTAATAATAAGTAAAAGTTCACAGTGACTTTCAGAAAACACTTCTGTATAAACTACTGAAAATACATTATTGTATTTAAATTAAAGTAAAACTCGAGTTGTAAAATTATTTTCGAATTCAATTCTGACGAATGAGGGAGGAGTGGGGGCGGGGGGCATATTTTTCTCAACTTTTCTGTTTCGAACTCCAATTTGTTTCGATTTACAAGTTGTTTTAAACTGTAAAGGAACCATTTATTCCATTGAAGAGTTTTTATTAAAAAAAAGTAACAGAATTTCTTTCCAAATCCTTTAAATTTTGTAATTAATTTCGTCTAAGTATCCAGTTTGGTTTTTTTTTTTTGTCGGAATAACACAAAATCGCAATAGCTATATTTCGACCGTAGCCAGTAGTGACAGTTGTGATGATACACTGATACGAAAAACTGCTTCATCACTCCAAAAGATATTTTGAAAAGAAATGAGGCCAATCGTCACAGTAAGCCAACATAATATATTAAGAAAGATATTAAAAATTTGAAAAAGAAAACAGCATATAAAAATTATACATATTTTTCTAAATAGGGAGTTACTTTTCAATCACCTTGTATATTATTTTTATCTGACTTCAATGGAATGAATAGGGTTTTTTTTTCTCTCTGCTGTGATATATAAAAAAGAAATGGTGTACATTTTTAATATTTGTGTGTGTGTGTGTATCCATTATATGTTAAGGGTTAAATACAACGTCCAGAAGTAGTAATGACTTTCTGGAGCGATGGAGGGGAATATGTGTGACAGAGAGGAGTGGCCTCATATTTGTCTCTGTCGCCTGAAAGCTGTTTTTGAGATAGGTGGACTCCTATCACGAGGTGCTGTTGAGATAGGTGGACTCCTATCATGAGGTGTTGTTGAGATAGGTGGACTCTTATCACGAGGTGTTGTTGAGATAGATGGACTCCTATCATGAGGTGTTGTTGAGATAGGTGGACTCCTATCATGAGGTGTTGTTGTGATAGGTGGACTCCTATCATGAGGTGTTGTTGTGATAGGTGGACTCCTATCATGAGGTGTTGTTGTGATAGGTGGACTCCTATCATGAGGTGTTGTTGTGATAGGTGGACTCCTATCATGAGGTGTTGTTGTGATAGGTGGACTCCTATCATGAGGTGTTGTTGTGATAGGTGGACTCCTATCACGAGGTGTTGTTGAGATAGGTGGACTCCTATCATGAGGTGTTGTTGAGATAGATGGACTCCTATCACGAGGTGTTGTTGTTATAGGTGGACTCCTATCATGAGGTGTTGTTGTGATAGGTGGACTCCTATCATGAGGTGTTGTTGTGATAGGTGGACTCCTATCATGAGGTGTTGTTGTGATAGGTGGACTCCTATCATGAGGTGTTGTTGTGATAGGTGGACTCCTATCATGAGGGGTTGTTGAGATAGGTGGACTCCTATCATGAGGTGTTGTTGTGATAGGTGGACTCCTATCATGAGGTGTTGTTGAGATAGGTGGACTCCTATCACGAGGTGTTGTTGAGATAGGTGGACTCCTATCACGAGGTGTTGTTGAGATAGATGGACTCCTATCACGAGGTGTTGTTGAGATAGGTGGACTCCTATCACGAGGTGTTGTTGAGATAGGTGGACTCCTATCATGAGGTGTTGTTGAGATAGGTGGACTCCTATCATGAGGTGTTGTTGAGATAGGTGGACTCCTATCATGAGGTGTTGTTGAGATAGGTGGACTCTTATCACGAGGTGTTTTTGAGATAGGTGGACTCCTATTACGAGGTGTTGTTGAGAAAGGTGGACTCTTATCACGAGGTGTTTTTGAGATAGGTGGACTCCTATTACGAGGTGTTGTTGAGATAGGTGGACTCCTATCATGAGGTGTTGTTGAAGCCTAAAATAATGTCCTTTTAGCGATGTTTTCAATCGAGTGGGAGAATCGTGTGATAACATTATGAAGAAGTCCTTTATGTTTGAATGCATCCACGACTCCAAGGTAAGCCTGCTTACGCTTCATCTTCTCATCTTCAGTCAAGACTTTTGGAACGAGCTTCGCACAAATCTTTCTCATGTTGAGATCTTCAGTAATCAATACGCTGAATGTTACCGTAGGACATTTTCCAGTTGGTCAGCTCACAGAACAGATAACCGTTGACCAGAGAGAGCAAAAGCGCCTTTCGTAAGTGCTGACTACAGGCGGTCGTCTTCCACGAAGTCTCTCTCCTCCTGTAACAATTCCTGCTCCTCCTGAAAATACACTTGAACTACTAACGACAGAATCACCGTAGTTGTCATTGACCAAATCTAAAGTTTCGTTAGCCATTTTTTTTTTGTTTCAATTTAAAGCCATATTTCAGTTTTACTGTATCCTTCAACAACACCTCGTGATAGCAATCCACAAGAACATACATCCTGCCACAAAATCAACCCGCAGGCGACAGAGACAAATATGAAACTACTCCCCTCCGCCACTCCATCGCTACACAAATCAGTCCTACTGCCTCCGGTTTGGACACCGTATTATCATCAGTAGATTATTCTATTTTCTATTCATTTTTTTTTTAAATTTTCACCCAATACATGACTCGTATAAAATTTTCAAATTAATTTGCTCCTTATAAACCGAAATGATCAATACACCAATAACTTATAATGTAATAACTCATTTTTATATATATTTATATATGTGTCAGTACAATTTGTTTTGTCAATTCTCTAAACTTTTCTTACTTGTTAACAAATTTTTTTTCCTGTAATTTGTTTGTGCGTGTTATTGTCTTACTATCAATTTAGAAAAAAAAAAATACTTTTAAATATAAATCAATACATTAAAATGTATACTAAGATAGTTCGTGCAATTATTGTAATTAACAAAAAAAAAAGCATAATATATACAGAGAGTGCAATTTACTAATGCAATTTAAAGTACAATTTTCGTCTAAGAGTGTTTGTCCCAATTTTTTTTTTTGTTATTCGGTATTTTGGCACAAAAATTTCCAGTTGTGTAGAACAATTTTTTTTAGATTTAAGGTATTTAGGTATAACTATGTGGAATCGAAACATTTATCTTGATTATAATATATTTATTGATGAATTATAATGAAGAATTGTTAAGAGATGATTTACTCCGAGAATTGACTTTATATATATATATATACACTTTTTTGATGAAAATACGATCCGAAACGGACAAATACAGTTCAATGTACATAAAGAAACGTAGAGAAATTAAAAACACACACTTACAGTCTCTAATTTTCGGTTGAACTAAACTTTCAGGAGAGATAAGAAAGGGAAACCAAGCGCACTGGTACAGAGACGATTGGAGACCGTCTCCAACCATCTCTGTACCAGTGCGCTTGGTTTCCCTTTCTTATCTCTCCTGAAGACGGTTCAACCGAAAATAGAGACTGTAAGTGTGTGTTTTAATTTCTCTACGTTTCTTTATGTACATTGAACTGTATATATATATATATATATATATATATATATATATATATATAATGTGTAAAAATCAGATGACACGGTTTTATATATATAATATATATATATATATATAATATATATATATATATATATATATATATTATATATATATATATATATCAAATGACACGGTACATAGGAATTTAGTTAAAAATTATGAAGAAAGCAACACAAAGGTAGACACTGACGACATCGTTGTCACATTCCTATAGCTTCCTGATGACGACAATTGGTCGAAATGTAGAAGTGAATTAGATCAGTGTCTACTTTCGTATTACTTTCGTTTTATATATATATAAACTGTATGGGGTATGACGTCATACGACGAGGCCATCGAAATATAGTAGTGAGTTTCTGTTTCTTTTCTGTGTGTTATGTCAATGTAGTTTATTTAGTTTGTGAAATCGTTTCATTTAATTAGATATATAAATATATATCAATGATCATCAAACTACAATATGAAATGGGGAAAACAAGACTAAGAGCTTAGTCTATTCCCATTTCATATTGTGGTTTGATCATTGATTGTTATTACACGTGTTTATGTGAAATCTTGTATATATATATATATATATATATATATATATATATATATATCCTTTAAAAACGGAAAGGTTATCCAAACTGGACACAATACGAGTTCAAAATTGAAGAATAGTAACAAAGGGTAAGAAACACACTTACTAACTCAAAATTTTTTGAAAAATTCCTCTCTCTCTGTCTCTCCTGAAGACGGATTTTTCGATAATTTCAGTTACTAAGTATTTCTTTATTCTATGTGTTATTCTCTTCGATTTTGAACTCGTGTATATATATATATCAATGATCAAACCACAATAAGAAAATGGGAAAACAAGACTAAGATCTTTCAACGGTAACAAGCGGTCTTCGTCAGAGTCAAAAACCCAAGTTGTTTTCCCATTTTCTTATTGTGGTTTGATCATTGATTGTTATTTCACGTGTTTATGTGAAATCTTTATATATATATATATATATTAAATCAATTTTTTTTTCTTTATTGAGGTTTAGTCCAGTGTCAAGCAGTAAAACACTTTTAAGCCTATATATTTGTAGATATCATCAAGGGGCAGTTTATTATATCAATACATAATACATCAATATATTATTGATGTAACATCAATACATAAATTATTTACAGTTACATGAAAAAACTATATGTTACATTACTTATAAGAATATACAATTTAATTAAAGGTGTTGGTTGTACTGTTAAACGCTCGACCAAACCTCGATAAAGAAAAATAGTGTTGAATATTTATGGTTGAGATAAGAGATTGATTATGTATATGTATATATATATATATTTTATTAAAGAGTATGCCGATCTTCATTTTTGTTCGTTTTCTATTTAATTTCTCAAGTTTTCTAAGCTTGGTTTTTAACTCTTCAGGTAAATTGAACACTAACTCTCCGAATGATTTATTCTTGAGCTCCATAGTAGTAATCCAATAATACACTCTAAACCTAACTACAACAATAATGTATAGTTTTTTGTTGTAGTTAGGTTTAGAGTGTATTATTGGATTACTACTATGGAGCTCAAGAATAAATCACTTCGGAGAGTTAGTGTTCAATTTACCTGAAGAGTTAAAAACCAAGCTTAGAAAACTTGAGAAATTAAATAGAAAACGAACAAAAATGAAGATCGGCATACTCTTTAATAAAACATGTCTAAATGAAGGTCTGCTCCCAAAATATACTAGTATATATATATATTATAATAAATATTAATGATCCGAAACGATAACGTAAAGAAAAGAGCAAAAACTTGTTACAGATAAAACACAATTCGATATTTCGACATTCGTTGTTCTAATGAGAAGTGTTTCAGTTATATTTAAATTTGTATGAATAGACTCATAAATTTTTGATTATAGCTTTTAAAAGAAAGTCTATTACTAAATATTTAAACCTTTAATTTATATATTTTATTTAATTTTAATATTTAAACTATTTCAATGGTGAACTACGTGGATCATGTTCATTATGACTGCACCACCATTAGCATATATGGTACAACACAAACATAACTCACTTCTATATTTCGTCATTGATCATCATCAAGAGACAAAGTTTCGCTCAGTTTCCCTCTTTGCGCAACACTTCTTCTCCTGATAATGACGTTTGTCAAAAATCTAGAAGTGAGTTATGTTTGTATTTATCTTTTGAGTTGTTCTCTTCATAATTTTTACCTAAAGTCCTATGAACCGTTTTATTTGATATATATATATATATAGTTCAATATAGAAATAGAAACATAGAGAAATCAAAAGAACACACTTACAGTCTCTAATTTTCGGTTTGAACCGTCTTCAGGAGAGATAAGAGAGGGAAACCAAGCGCACTGGTTCAGAGACGGTTGGAGACCCTGAAACAGTTCGCTTGGTTTCCCTCTCTTATCTCTCCTGAAGACGGTTCAAACCGAAAATTACAGACTGTAAGTGTAAATATATATAGTTCAATATAGAAATAGAAACATAGAGAAATCAAAAGAACACACGTACAATCTCTAATTTTCTGTTTGAACCGTCTTCAGGAGAGATAAGTGAGGGAAACCAAGCGCACTGGTTCAGAGACGGTTAGAGACCGTCTCCAACGTCTTCGAGGTTGGAGGGTCTCCAACAGTCTCTGAACCAGTGCGCTTGGTTTCCCTCTCTTATCTCTCCTGAAGACGGTTCAAACCGAAAATTAGAAACTGTAAGTGTGTTCTTTTGATTTCTCTATATTTCTATTTCTATATTGAACTATATATATATATATATATATATACCACTGGTACTGGGTCTCCAGCCGTCTGTGTCCAGTGCGCTTTGTTTCCCTCTCTTATCTCTCCTGAAGACGGTTCAAACCGAAAATTAGAGACTTTAAGTGTGTTCTTTTGATTTCTCTATGTTTCTATTTCTATATTGAATCATATTTGTCCGTTTTGGATCGTATTTCCAACGAAAAAGTATATATATATATATAATAGCGAGGAGTATCTAATGTGTATTTAAAGTAAAGTATGTTATAATCTATGAAGTTTCGATTTCGACTGTTAGTGTATTATCATATTCAGTTTAAGAGTGTATATTCTTTCTACTCAGAGTAGAAGCTCTCAGATATGCCTCCTAGCAAAATAGTGTCTAAGTCTTATTATTACCTTTCAATACCTTCCAGCAAAAAAAAAAACTCCATATTTTTTTTTATATAAATATATATCTTCCAAACTATTTATTTATTTCATATATATAGAAATAACCTTCCATCAGTTCCTTCTTATATTAATATGAATGAATAATAAATAAGTCCTTTAAAACCCGATTAATTTTCAAATGAATTTTTTTTTTTTGTATTTTTATTTTGTATAACTAGTGTGAATTTGTATAGATAAATATCAAAAAAAAAATTTTCAAGTTATTAATGTTTGTATAAGTTTAGAAGAAACAGAAAAGTATAAAGAAAGTACAGTCTGCTTTTATGATAGGTTTTTTCGTGTCTTATGTAACTTAAGAGGTTGACATTTCAGTTTCCGAATATCATTGTAGTCCTTAAATTTTTTTTTACATAAAGTTGCCCAGATTATTATACTTGTACAAATATTTTATGTAAAATTTGATTCATTTTTTATAGAAAGTATATATATATATATATATATATATATAATTACTTTTATGTTTGCTTCTCAGTTTTTTACTTTCTTTTCTCTTTGATGAGATAAATTGAAAGGTCTCAGAGGATTTATTTCTATTGTTTTCCTTTTTTCATTGTGGTTTGAACTTTATATATAATATATATATATATATACACGAGTATATTCGTAAATTTCGGTAGCAGTCCTTCCTTGATACACACATTATTGAAAATGACACCAAATTTAGCTGATACCTGTTTCTTAACAAGTTTCTCAATTTTTCTAAATAACACTCTCGTTATTTCGTCTACACAATAAAGTACATCTCCTATGGTCGACATGTTTCGAATGATCAACATTCATCATCAGGACGTGAATAAGATCTAAGGTGAGTTATCTGGTTTATATATACTCAGAGAAGGTAGAAGGGGGGGGGGGGGGTTTCCATAAAGTTTAAGTATAGTTGGGCGTTAATCTGTTTACTTTATATATATTTACTTTATTGTGTAGACGAAATAACGAGAGTGTTATTTAGAAAAATTGAGAAACTTGTTAAGAAAAAACAGGTATCAGATAAATTTGGTGTCATTTTCAATAATGTATATATATTATATATATATATAATATATATATATATATGTAAAATAAATTCAAAACGAAGGAAAGACACAGACATAACTCACATCGATATTTCGACCATCGTCGTCATCAGGAGGTGTGAAGAGCGAAGAGTCGCTGCCCTGTCTTCCTGCGGGACTCTTCGCACCTCCTGATGACGACGATGGTCGAAATATCGATGTGAGTTATGTATGTGTCTTTAGAAGTATCTATCGTGAAGTAGAAACAAAATGCAAGATCATCAGGACTTTGTCAGTTTTTTATTCGTTTTTTTCCTATTTTCAAACTTGTTTATATTATTCATACTCATTGGAATGTATTATTTCATTACTCCACATACATTCGATTTTAAAATTCAATTAATTTTAATTAAAAAATAAATCAACAAAAAATATCTTGGCAACTTTACAACTTAGATTAAAAATTATAAAAATATATTTTTTAGTGTAAAACATCACAGCCAAGGCTGAAAATGATTTTTTTTCTTTTTTTAAGAAACTTCTTGTGATATGTTAGCATATTCCATTTGAATGATAACAGCTTTTTAGTTCAAAATATATTTAATTATATTCAATTCATAGGTAAGAAAGAAAATCAACTTCCCTGTTTTTATGTGAAATGGACCAAATATTTATATATTTGCATTTGGAACCGTAAAAAAAAAATAATCTGGAAAATAACAAAAACAATTTTTTTCCTCTTTTTTTGTCAGGTCTGTGATATACGATTCCTTATATGTCATATTTTAATTTCTGTTTTCAACACAATTATAATATTGACATATTAAAACCTGCCCTTGTGTAAACTATACTGTCTTGTATCCTTTATTTTTGCGTTGTCATTTAATGTATAAAAAAAAAAATTTTTTTTGTATCTTCTTTTTTTTATACAAAAAAAAACATATTTTGACTGATAACGCAATGTTACTATTAGGTGTATAGGTGACAAATGAAAAAAAAACAAAAAAAAATTTTGTATTTCAAAATAGATTTTTAAGAAGAAACAAAAAAAAAACAAAACAAGGATTTTTTGCAGAATTGTTTGGAAAAATATTTTTCTAATTGCAATAAATATGTGTATAAAGAATTTTAAGTGTCCCCCCCCTCTCTCATCCTTCCTTCCTTTGTCTGTGTTCCCCCCCCCACTCCATCAAATGTCTTTTACTGCCATTTTTTTTTTCGTTTGTCGTCGGATTTTACTTAAATTTAAACTTAGTGAAAGTTAGAAAGAGAATAAAAAAAAATAAAAACCTTTTTATGTAATATGCCAGTTTTTAAATTATTTAAATTAATTGTGCTAAGAGGAAAAACAACTTTTAGTGTAAATAAAATTTTTTTATCATGATGTGTTTGATTTAATATATATATTGCTCGCAGGAATACTTCTACGTGATGACGGCGACGCTGGTTGAAATATGGTAGTCAGTGTTGTATACCTTAATTTATGTTTTTCTCTTTTTGTACATATATATATATATTTGTATATATATATATATATATAGTTCAATATAGACAAAGAAACATAGAGAAATCAAAAGAACACACTTACAGTCTCTAATTTTCGGTTTGAACCGTCTTCAGGAGAGATAAGAGAGGGAAACCAAGCGCACTGGTTCAGAGACAGTTGGGTCTCCAACCTTCTTTGAACCAGTGCGCTTGGTTTCCCTCTCTTATCTCTCCTGAAGACGGTTCAAACCGAAAATTAGAGACTGTAAGTGTGCTCTTTTGATTTCTCAATGTTTCTTTGTCTATATTGAACTATATTTGTCCGTTTTGGATCGTATTTCCAACGAAAAAGTATATATATCACTTGATCTCTGACGATGTGTTGACGAAAGGCCTTAGAGCATTGTTTCCAAAGTTGTTTCATTGTGGTAAATTAATCCATATATATATATATATATCAATGATCAAACCACAATAAGAAATGGGAAAACAAGACTAAGATCTTTCAACCGCAACAAGCGGTCCTCGTCAGAGTCAAAAACCCAACTGAGTTTTGTTAGGCACCGAATCACCAAAGGCTAATTTCACAACACTTTTTTTCTGCATATAGTGTTCAGTTGGGTTTTTGACTCTGACGAGGACCGCTTGTTGCGGCTGAAAGATCTTAGTCTTGTTTTCCCATTTCTTATTGTGGTTTGATCATTGATTGTTATTTCACGTGTTTATGTGAAATCTTTATATATATATATATATACACCACTTTTTCGTTGGAAATACGATGCGAAACCGAAAAATATAGTTCGATGTAGAAAAAGACACATAGGAGACATTAAAAGCACCCAACCGTCTCTGAACCAGTGCACTTGGTTTCCCCCTCTTATCTCTCCTGAAGACGGTTCAACAGAATATTAGAGACTGTAAGTGTGTGTTTTCAATTTCTCTGTTTCTTTTTTGAACATTGAACTATATATATGTATCTATGGTAAAGTACGAAACAAACATCAATAAGATGTTCAGGGGACCTCAAAACTTCAAAACCAATTGTTACTTGCCATTCAACTTTAGTTAAAAAACAATTAGGGAGTTGAGGAATAATAACAAACTAATAAATAAAATGTATTATTAAATATTTACAATTGGTTGTTAATATTAATTCTTATTTGACTACTGGTGATATCTGAAACAAAGAAGGAATTATTAGCAAAGGATAATATAACATAATATAATAGTTTGTATATACATATATATATATATAAAGATTTAACATAAACACGTGAAATAACAATCAATGATCAAACCACAATTTTCGCATTTCTTATTGTAATTTGATCATTGATTATACATATATATGAGTTCAAAATTCAAGAAGAGTAACACACAGAGTAAGGAAACACACTTACAGACTCAAATTTTCGGGTAATCTGTCTTCAGGAGAAAAGAGAAACGGGTTACTTGCCGTTGCGTCTACAATTTGCTTGGTCTCCCTTTCTCTGTTCTACTGAAGACGGATTACCCGAAAATTTGAATCTGTAAATGTGTTTATTTTACTTTCTGGTGCTACCTATCTTCAATTTTAAACTGTTATTGTGTCCAGTTTGGATCTTCTTTCCGTTTATCAAGTGAATATATATATATATATATATATATATATATATATATATATACGAGTTCGAGATTAACAAAGAGCAACACACAAAGTAGGGAAACACACTTACAGACTCAAATTTTCGGGTAATCCGTCTTCAGGAGAAAAGAGAATGGGAGACAAAGCACGTTGTAGACGCAACGGCAAGTAAAACGGGTTACTTGCCGTTGCGTCTACAACGTGCTTGGTCTCCCATTCTCTTTTCTCCTGAAGACGGATTACCCGAAAATTTGAGTCTGTAAGTGTGTTTCCCTACTTTGTGTGTTGCTCTTTGTTAATCTCGAACTCGTATTGTGTCCAGTTTGGATCGTATTTCGTTTTATCAGTGAATATATATATATATATATATAGGCAGTCGTTATCAGCCTTTGGAGCGATTCACTTCTTTTCCTGAAGACGAGGACATCGAAATATAGTAGTGTGTTCAGTGGTTTCCTTTCTATGTGTTCTTTTTTAAATTCTAGTTTAAGGACATCGAAATATAGTAGTGTGTTCAGTGGTTTCCTTTCTATGTGTTCTTTTTTAAATTCTAGTTTATATATATATATATAAATTAGGGAGCAGATTTTCGTTTAAACATATTAAAGCTACAAAAGATAACTAGAAGAGTGACTAGAATAAGGATTCAAAAAAAGTTAAAAGAAATATATATGATAGGCTTTTAAGTACTGACATCTCTCTACAGGCTTTTCAGTCCATCTGAATGATGACTTTCCCCACTGGCTGTTTAGTCTTGATTAAATCCACAGCTTTTTGGACATCTTCTAATTTGAATTTATGACTAACATCTGCTTTTATTAAATTCTGCTCGTACATTTCAATTACTTCTGACACTGCTTCTCTGAAAAAAGGATTGACAATAAGTTATTGCCTTCAATAAGGTTATAACATAAAGGGCTAAATTAGCTCAATGGTTAATCTGTTTTGACAGTTATTCCGTAAAACAGTACCTAGGCCACAAGTAATAGGCAAGCTAAAGCCCAGGTAACGTGTGGAGATGATTAGCGATAAGGTACTCAAAATTCCCTTATCGGTTGTATTTAACTAAAGAACACATATAACGAAAACATATAAATACACAATCAAGACCAACACAACATATCACTACGCCTCAAGGTACTAAAATATTCCCTTGAGGTGGAAACTAAACTAACTTTCGACTAAGAAATAGTGAATACTGATATGATAGGGCTGTAAGAGAAAGGTATTACCTGTATCGTTCAAATGAGTGTTTTCGGTGACTCCAAAGAGATACAGGGCACAAAGAAAACATTGGTAATTGTAGAAATGATGTTATTTTGACCGGAGGCATTTCATTCATTGTGTAACCAGCAATTACTATATGTCCTTCGTATGAAACACTAAAAAAATTAAATAAAAACTGTTGGAATTATATTTGCGTCACTACAAATATAGAGCATAAGAATTAAAAAAAAAATTCTGGAGTGGCCTACACTCAACTTTACTATAAGTGAGCATAATCATCTTGGACATATAATATATAATGGCTCCATTTAGGTATTATATAAATGTCTAAATGAGAGATCTTTATTAGCCATTCATTCCTGGAGGTAGTACGGATAATGATTGATCCACTTTATATATATATATATATATATATATAAAGATTTCACATAAACACGTGAAATAACAATCAATGATCAAACCACAATAAGAAAAGGGAAAACAAGTCTAAGATTGTTAGACCTTATGAGATTAGACCAACTCTGAGTTGGGTTTTTGACTCTGACGAAGACCGCTTGTTACGGTTGAAAGATCTTAGTCTTGTTTTCCAATTTCTTATTGTGGTTTGATCATTGATGTATATATATATATATATATTGATAAAAGTATCGACCGTGGAATAGAAACAAAACTAAAGTTTATGGGGACTCATAGGCAGAAGTATACATTTTGAAACAGAAAAACTAAGTATTACATTACAAATTATTTTACAAAGAAAAATAGTATGTGGATTTTAACAACTGCAGTCTGAATGAACACATGACACTGAACTGTCTAAACTGAACAAAACTAAAGTTTTGATCCAGCGGATGCTGGAGCTAAGGGGGGGGGGGGGGGCAGGACAACAGCTTGGACACTTTATTTACGAAAAATATCCCACGTCCTATATCAAAGAAAGGCTTGCTAGACAAACAGTGGCACGATGGGAAACAAATTGGGAAGAATCATCTAAAGGCCTCCTAACAAAGGAATATTTTCTTAGTATCAAACAAAGAAACATTTCCAAATAAACTATAAACTCTCCCAATACATGACAGAACATGGGCCATTTAAACAATACCTCAGCAAGTTGAAACTAGCTCCTAGTCCATCATGCCCATGTAACGCGGAGACACCCCAATCTCCTAGACACTTGGTGTAAGATTGCTGTTTGAGGGAACTACAAAGACTGGCTCTCATACGTAAGGTCCTTGGTGTGTGGAGAGGAGTGGCCCGTTAGGCCTTCCTCATTAATTAAAAAAATTTATTATAAGGAATTTCTAAAATTTTTGTACAGCATAGATATTTATGAAAAAGATAATTAATTGTTGAATTATGAATAAATGTAAAATAAGTATTTTGTAGTGTTAATGAAAGTATTGCGTACGTTAATGTCATGTTAATGAAGTATTGCGTACAATTTGACGATGATGCATGTAATACACAGTGCAACATGCTGAAATAAAATACAAAATAAAAAAAAAAACTAAAGTTTATCGTGACTCGGTCAGTTCTTCAGGTTCAAATTAAACCCTCATTGCCAAAGTTTCGGTCTTTATTTGAAACCTTTTTCATAGGGAGAATTATAAATTTTGAAACCGAAAAACTAAGTATTACATTACAAATTATTTTACAAAGAAAAATAGTATGTGGATTTTAACAACAATTGTAGTCTGAATGAACTCGTGACACTGAACAGTCATCACTGACGTGACCAAATCACTTTTCTGGCTATTCCATTTCTTGAATGCAAAGAATGTGTGCTCCACATCGTTTATTGCTGAGTAATGCAGGCAGAAACATAACTCATTAACAGCTACTAATCCAATGACGAATAATATACCCAATAGGGTTATAATGAAGTCAATGGAAAATTTATGAAAAAGCGAGATATGATCAATTATTCAACGAAATATGTTTTAAATAAAGTAATGCTTCCAATATCAAAACTACAATAAGAAAAGAGAAAACAAGGTAAGATCTTTCTTTTTGTAACAAGCGCTCTTCGTCAGAGTCAAATCCCAACAGGTTGTTGATGAGAGTAGTTGAGATTTGACTCTGACGAAGACCGCCTGTTAGAGTTGAAACATCTTAAGTCTTTTTTCTCATTTCTTATTGAGGTTTGGGGTAGTAATGGCGTGATTAAGTGCCTTCAACAGGAAGTCACTTCTATCAGGTTTCACTTCAATAGAGAGTAACAGGCAACTGGGGTAGTAATAGAGTGATTAAGCGCCACTAATAGCCTCTAACACTCAACTCCGACTTTCGGCCTTCACGAGGCTACCCTGTTAACCTGCTATATGCAGGGACAAACGAAAGAGGAGGAGAAGGTAATCAGGGGCTAGCTAGGCCTGACCACTTTCGTTTCCCATCTTTTCTAATCCCCTCCTTTTATCCCAGCCCCCAATCTAAGGTGTTAAGCGATCCGTGCCAAAGGATTGTTGATACAGGGGTTACTGTTTTATGAACGGAGCCTCAAGGGTACCAGCCGAACCCCTTGAGTAAATAGCCTTATTATGGTATGCGGTACTCTACAGGGGTTACTATATTATGAACAGAGCCTCAAGGTGACCTCGTTGAGCCTTACTTTGGTATGCGGTACTCTACAGGGGTTACTATATTATGAACAGAGCCTCAAGGCGACCTCATTGAGCCTTACTTTGGTATGCGGTACTCTACAGCGGTTACTATATTATGAACAGAGCCTCAAGGCGACCTCGTTGAGCCTTACTTTGGTATGCGGTACTCTACAGGGGTTACTATATTATGAACAGAGCCTCAAGGTGACCTGGTTGAGACTTACTTTGGTATGCGGTTCTCTGCCGGAGCGGATAAAATACCAATGATAGAATTTCAGGGATTTTCCCCTGTATGATACTAAGGAGAAAAAAGTCCGGAGACCATCCTCCTGAAGCGCCGAGGGTCCAAAAGCGCTAAATAGTGGGAGCCAACCTCCCACAAGTGCACCTAAGGACCCGAAGAAGACCGTCCCGAAAAAGGAGAAAGGAAGTTACTTTCTCCTAAAACATAGGAGGCCTGAATGGACATCAACAATGATGGTTTACGCAGATTCTGCAAACAAGAGGAAGAAACACCGTTGCACCTGCTGACTGACTACAAAGCAACTTTACTGCAAAGAGGCAGGTGCTTCAGGACACTCAACAAAACCATAGAAAAACTTTTACCGCTGGTCTCAGCAAAAGTGCTGAGCTTCTTGGAGGCGTTGAAGCTAACTACTGTACTTTAGTACAGAAGAGGGCAAGTACAATAATTTTTATTTAAGATGCAGTGTTATAGTCACCCTCAAATAATAATAATAATAATAATAATATTGTAGTTCGGATGTTGATAGACCTCACATGATGATTGATAGAATCTAACTCTATCTAAGTCTATAGAATATAAACATATATTTTATTGTACTCAGGAAGACATCTAAAAACATTAATTTACATTAAAAACTAGATAATTTGAACATTTCGACCTGAATATATCATTTAAAAGGATAAATAAAAATAAAATAATAATAAAAAGTTGTTTCAACCATTCAAAGCAAGTCTGAAGGACATGTCCAGCCATGGTATCATAGACCAAGGATACACCCTTTTTCTTTGTATGTTCTGCCACTTTTGCTGTCAGCTGTTTATGATCATATGCAAGAGCACTCCAAGCTCCATGTTGCCTTAGTGTTTCATTCTCTGACTCTGCTAATGAGACGGCAATCACCTGAAACAGAAACGGCTATCTATGAAACGTCAACAAAAGTTATAGTAAATTCACAGAGGCCAAATGCAACAACAAATTCTATGATATTTCGACATTTAACGTCATCAGATGAAGAAGTGAGCTCGCTTGGAAGACAAGAAGAGAGTTCTGACGGATGTATAATTATGACTTTACTATCAGTAAAGTATAGTGATCGTGAAAAAAGTCGATGTTGAGATTTTGACGGATTACATGTTTTGAGGTCCCAAAAGTCGTTTTATGACGTTTTTTCGATGAAGTCTCAGGGGCTGGGCCTGACCACATTCGTTTTACATCCTTCCTAATCCCCAAATCCCCTCCTTTTATCCTAGCGCCAATCTAAGGTGTTATGCGATCCGTGCCGAAGGATGGATGATACAGGGGTTTACTGTATTATGAACGGAGCTTCAAGGGTACCAGGCGACCCCCTTGAGTAAATGGCCTTACTCCGGTATGCGATGCTCTGCCGGAGCGGACAAAATACCACCGATAGAGCTTTAGGGATTTTCCCTTGTAAGGAGAAGGAAGTCTGGAGACCATCCTCCGGAAGCGCAGAGGGTCCAAAAGCGCGAACTAGTGGGAACCTCCCACAAGTGCACCTGAGGACCCGAAGAAGGAGAAAGGAAGTTACTTTCTCCCGAAACATAGGGAGCCTGAATGGACATTATCAATGATGGTTTGTCCAGATTCTGCAAAGAGGAAGAAACACCGTTGCACCTGCTGATAACTTGTAAGGCAACTTTGCTGTTCAGATATCAGCGCTTCAGGACACTCAACAAAACCATAGAAAAACTTTTACCTCTGAAACCAGGAAAATTGCTGACCAGCAACCAGCAACTGCACCCAGCAGTGCTATATCACCCTCACATATAAATAATAATAAATACTACATGCTATAATAATAATAATAATAATAATAATAAATACCACACAGTAACTGCTAAGTACACCTAAGGACCCGAAGAAGGAGAAAGAAAGTCACTTTCTCCCGAAACATAGGGAGCCTGAAGGGACATTATGAATGATGGTTTTTACAGATTCTGTAAAGAAGAGGAAAAAACACCATTGCACCTGCTGACTGACTGTAAAACAAATTTGCTGCACAGAGGTAGTAGCTTCGGGACACTCAACAAAACCATAGAAAAACTTTTACTGCTGGACCTAGCAAAAGTGCTGAGCTTCTTGGAGGCGTTGTAGAGGGGAAGTACAATAGTTTTTTTTAAAACGTAGTGCTATAGTCACTCTCAAATAGTAATAAAAAGAAGAAGGAGGATCTAACCTCGGACCCCTACCATGGGTAAGGAACACGTATTGAGTGTGCTCTTAAAAACTGGTAACTACCCCCAAGGTGGGGTTCGACCGGGTATATTCCTCATCTAAGCGTACAACTGAATCCCTCTGGATAATAAGTCACTTGTAATTTACCAACCTTTGCTTTGAAAACCTGTGCAGCTAAGTCAAGTGGGGCGTACCCATGTCCTGGTGCCATAGTTATCAAAACAATTTCCTTTTCCTTCAAATGACCACATTTAACAAGCCCTAGATAAGCAGTACCAAACGAATCAGCTATAGCAGCCCCTTCAATATAGTTGGCATTGTTAGGCATCAACCAAATATCCTAAAAAATAAACAAGTTAACATTTAAAAAAAAATTTCAACTCTGAATCAAGAAAACATACCTGTTGATTGACAATAACTTCCTCGGCAAGGCCTCCTAAATCATCTTTGTTAAGTGCCAAAACTTTATCACCTTTAGCTATCTCCGTGCATTCATTCGTTTCTAAAACTTGCCCAGTAATTTCATAACCCACAGTAACTGGATACTTTAAAGGTGTTGGATTCTGCCCTTGTGTTACAAGATAGTCAAAACTATTTAAAGAACATGCTTTCACTTTTATCCTAGCCTACAAAATAAAAAAAAAAAAGTCGCATATATTTGACTAAATCAATTGTAATTGCTCTCCAACATGTAAAAACCACTTACCTGACCCTTTTTCAATTTCTTTTGACTCTTTAATTCAGTTATTTTAAAAGGTTTCCCTGACTCTTCAATTACTGCCGCTTTATAAGTAGATGAAAATACTTTATGCACTTCTTTTCTAACTCCAGCATTACCTAGAAAACTATTTGATAATTTACTTAATAGAAAAGGAAACACCTTTACCGACATTTATTAGTTTTTTTAGCATTCATTTAAATATTAAACTTTTAACCTTACATTTAGAAGGTTACACTTTGTTAACACCAATTCAACCAGAAATTATACAAAATAAAAAAATGCTATTAAAATAATTATTTACAACTTTAAAGGTCTACTTTTGTTGCCTTTAATAATCATTAAATAAATTGTATTTTTTTGCAATATTAATTTTTAATATATTATTTTGTTAAAAGCTAATTATGCTAAATTTAAGCTTAACTTTCCTTTTAGTATATATTTAAAAAAATTGCAGGAAAAGTGATATTGTTATTAATGGAAAATATATATTGTATATGTTGATAATTCCCATTTATACCGTAAATATGAAGGTTATCTTTATTCGGGTTATAGTGATAGCGTTTTAAACTTAACAATGGCAAGTGGTAGTGTGAGTTTGATTTTTAAATTATATCCTTTTTAATTATTTGATTATTTTGTTTTAATAAATCATTGATTAATATTACGGCTTACCAATATTACTATTTTTTTTTTAGAAAAATGTGGACCACAGGAGGAAATGGGATGCAGAAGAATACGAAAGACTTGCTACAGAAAGGATAAGACAAGAATTAGAAAATCAAGAGAAATCGAAACAAAAACAACCAGTTGTGAAACGTGACTTTTTAAGGCAAAGAGATTACAAGGTTGATTTAGATTCGAAATTAGGAAAAAGTGTTGTTATTACGAAAAATTCTTCTTCGGCGCAAACAGGAGGGTGAGTTCATTTATGAAAAATCTATACGTACCTTTAAATTCTTATTATTTTATAGGGTGTGTTTTGATACAATTTGGTGAATTTTTAAAAATGCTGCCTTCAGTAATTATCAAACATTTCATGTATATACGTGTTTGTTTCTGTGTTTCACCTGTTCCCATGTTATAATTTTGCTAGTTTTCTTTTTAAACTTATCATGATCTTGTTGAACCCACTTTGCTATCAATTTCCGCTTATAACCCCTAGTTATCAATATTAATGTTAATTCTTTTGTCGATTTTTCGTAGTCATATCAGTAACAAATCTAATTGTTGGTGATATCAAACTGCACAATTAGTGTTTAATGATTGGTCAATATTTGTAGATGGTGAAAACATATGCATACATATAAACATGTGACTCATATATTACTGATCATAATAATAATAGCACTGATCATAAAAATAAATTAGTTAAAATGATCAGCATTTCAGTCCTCAATGAAAACTTTATTTCATTGAGCAAATAACTTTGAATAATTAGTAGTTATGAATTAATCCTATTCATTTCATTTAAATAAATTATTTTTATCAGATAAAGCATGATACACTGTAACATTTTTGGGTTAATTGAAAATAATCCGAGTTTAATTTAAAATATTCTAAGCTTAAATTAAAATTATCCAACTTTAATTTAATATTGTTTAATACAATTTAATTATTTCAAGTTTAATTTAATATTGAGATATACACGAATTACTAGTTCATCTGTCATTATGAAACTTAACAAAGTTCATCTCTGAGAATAAAGATTCACAAGCATATGTAGATGAAAACATAGAGAGTGGTGTTGAAAACAATATTTTCAACTTTATTGTTTGCGGCGGTGATCAGGAATACTGATACTTTAATATTTTCAACTTTATTGTTTGCGGTAGTGATCAGGAATTCTGATACTTTAATATTTTCAACTTTATTGTTTGCGGCGGTGATCAGGAATTCTGTTACTTTAATATTTTCAACTTTATTGTTTGCGGGTGATCAGGAATTCTGTTACTTTAATATTTTCAATTTTATTGTTTGCGGCGGTGATCAGGAATTCTGTTACTTTAATATTTTCAACTTTATTGTTTGCGGGTGATCAGGAATTCTGTTACTTTAATATTTTCAATTTTATTGTTTGCGGCGGTGATCAGGAATTCTGTTACTTTAATATTTTCAACTTTATTGTTTGCGGGTGATCAGGAATTCTGTTACTTTAATATTTTCAATTTTATTGTTTGCGGCGGTGATCAGGAATTCTGTTACTTTAATATTTTTAACTTTATTGTTTGCGGCGGTGATCAGGAATTCTGATACTTTAATATTTTCAACTTTATTGTTTGCGGCGGTGATCAGGAATTCTGTTACTTTAATATTTTCAACTTTATTGTTTGCGGCGGTGATCAGGAATTCTGTTACTTTAATATTTCCAATTTTATTGTTTGCGGCGGTGATCAAGAAATCTGATAATATTAAAAGTAGCGTCCACTGTACATATTCGATTCTCATATCATTTATATGTTTTTATACTTTACATATATATATATATATGTGAGATTTGGATTGTGTTTCAGGTATTATTGTAATGTCTGCGATTGCGTAGTTAAAGATTCAATCAATTTCCTTGATCATATAAATGGGAAAAAACATCAACGTAATCTTGGTATGTCAATGCGAGTTGAGAGATCTTCATTGGATCAAGTTAGGAAAAGATTTGAAGTGAACAAGAAGAAACTCGAGGAGAGGAAGAAAGAATATCATTTGGAGCAAAGGATGAAAGAGATACAGGAAGAGGTAAGGGAGAGTATGATTTAGAGCAGAGATTCCTCAAGTGGGTTCTGCGGAACCCAGGAGTTTCTTAACAAACTGTGTGGTGTTCCTCTAAAAACAGAAAAAAACTTTAAATCATTAGTTGTGCAATCCGTAATTGTGTGGTATTTACTCATTCTGAGGTAAAATGGATAAACCAACAAAAGTCTCCACACAAATGAAAGTTTTATTCAACGCGTTTCGAACACTTTGTGTTCATCATCAGGAAGACACTATAATACAAATTATTTCTAATTTAGATTACAATTTATATCTAAATTAGATATAATTTGTATTATAGTGTCTTCCTGATGATGAACACAAAGTGTTCGAAACGCGTTGAATAAAACTTCATTTGTGTGGAGACTTTTGTTGGTTTATCCATTTTACCTCAGAAAAATAAACTTTGTGTTACAGTTGCTAATAATTCTGTTTCATGTGTTTTATACTTTTGGAAGATATGAAAATTTAAATCTTTGAGCTTCAAAGTTTTCTTCGAAAAATACGATTTGCAGTAATATTACTTTTTAATCGTTTTTAAACATACGATATGATACGTTATGGATTTATTCTGTGTTTCTTTTGAATCATAAAACCGAATAATACTTATACACATAAGTAGAAGTGACCAAAATTTTATACATATTTAGGATGAATTACTAGTCAGTTTTTGGAACAACAGTGGTACCTCGGTTGTCGACCATAATTCGTTCGAGTTTGTTGGTCGAAAACCGATTTGTTCGAAAACTGAAACATTTTTTCCCATGTGAAAGAATGGTAAGTATTTTAATCCGTTTTGGCCAAAGAAAAATACCTAAAAAATTAAGAAAACGTGTATCTAAACAACATTAAAGACCCTAAATGTGTACATAATATAGAATAAACATAAAAAAGAAGTAATATAAACCATTTTGTATCATTTACATAGCTTTTGAACAGAGGTGTGATTGCATACAGGGTGACGCTGCGTACGTTTCGGCTCCACTCGGCTGTTTTTGGTTCCCAGTCTGAGTGTTCGAACACCGAAATTTGTTCGAGTTCGGAAGCATTTTTTGGTCGAAAACCGAATTGTTCGAATAGTGAGGAGGTCGAAAATCGAGGTACCACTGTATCTGATTTCCGATTGTCTTTCTATTGTAAAAGTAGCTGTTCACACATTGCTGCCACTTCCCACTACCTAATTATGTAAAACTGGTTTTTCCTTTTATACTGCTATAAAAACTAAACACCTAAGTAGCTCTGTGTGACTTTAGAATCAAACTTTCAACTATAAAACCAAAAATGATTACAAAATAAACTTTGTGTTAAAGTTGCTAATAATTCTATTTCATGTGTTATGTACTTGTGGAAAATATGAAAATTAAAATCTTTTAGTTTTGAATTTTTCTTCTAAAAATTCGCATTGCAAACCATACATACTGTTTATAAAAGGATATGTATGTTTAAAAACAATTAAAAAGTACAATATTACTATAATGCGTATTTTTCGAAGAAAAATTCAAAACTAAAAGATTTTAATTTTCATATATTCCACAAGAACATTACACATGAAACAGAATTATTAGCAACTGTAACACAAAGTTTATTTTGTTATCATTTTTGATTTTATAGATGAAAGTTTGATTCTCAAGTCACACAGAGCAACTTAGGTGTTTAGTTTTTATGGCAGTATAAAAGGAAAAACCAGTTTTACATAATTAGGTAGTGGGAAGTGGCAGCAATGTGTCAAGTGCTATTTTTACAATAGAAGGAAATTCGGGAATCAGATAGCTCCAAAAACTGACTAGTGATTCATCCTAAATATGTATAAAATTTTGGTCACTTCTACTTATGTGTATAAGTAATATTCTTGATTACTTATAATAAATTATTAGTAAAATTTTGGAGATTTTGAAATAGTTCATCTTTACTCCTGATTCTCATTTTTACTTGAGGTTTTCCATTAGATAATGTATACTTAAAGATCTGATCTTAACTTGAGGTTCTGAATTAGATAATGTATACTTGTAGATCTGATCTTAAGTTGAGGTTCTGAATTAGATAATGTATACTTGTAGATCTGATCTTAAGTTGAGGTTCTGAATTAGATAATGTATACTTGTAGATCTGATCTTAACTTGAGGTTCTGAATTAGATAATGTATACTTGTAGATCTGATCTTAAGTTGAGGTTCTGAATTAGATAATGTATACTTGAAGATCTGATCTTAACTTGAGGTTCTGAATTAGATAATGTATACTTGTAGATCTGATCTTAAGTTGAGGTTCTGAATTAGATAATGTATAATTCTAGATCTGATCTTAACTTGAGGTTCTGAATTAGATAATGTATACTTGTAGATCTGATCTTAAGTTGAGGTTCTGAATTAGATAATGTATACTTGAAGATCTGATCTTAACTTGAGGTTCTGAATTAGATAATGTGTACTTGAAGATCTGATCTTAACTTGAGGTTCTGAATTAAATAATGTATACTTGAAGATCTGATCTTAATTTGAGGTTCTGAATTCGATAATGTATACTTGAAGATCTGATCTTAACTTGAGGTTCTGAATTAGATAATGTATACTTGAAGATCTGATCTTAAGTTGAGGTTCTGAATTAAATAATGTATACTTGAAGATCTGATCTTAACTTGAGGTTCTGAATTAGATAATGTATATTTGAAGATCTGATTTTAACTTGAGGTTCTGAATTAGATAATGTGTACTTGAGGTTCTGAAGTATATACCAATTTTTTTTTTAGGAAGAAAAATTACGCGAATACAGAAAAGAGAAAAGAAAAGAAAGAAAGCGTAAACTTGATGAAGATGAACAAACCCCAGTGAAAGGTCTCCCATCTGAACTCGCATCCATAATGGGATTCTCTGGCTTTGGAACTACTAAAAAAAAATAATATTTATTTCTTTTTTTTTTTTGTAAATACTAACCTATGATAAATATCTCATTTTTTTTATATATATAAATATATGTACAAATTATTTTGTAATTCAAATACAAATTAAGTGATTTTTTATAATATTCAATTTATATCTCTATAATCATTTAAATGTGGGTTAGAAAGAACACAAAGGTAAAAAATTTTTCGCAGGTCTATGTGGTTTGTAGTTTATGGACAGGTCAGTTTCTGAATCAAAACGTTATGCCTCATAATTGAGTTTCAAAATTTCAAGAAATGTCAAACGCTAATTTTTTTTTATAGTTTATTAAAGTTTTAAGGGTTTTGATCTGGGATTCTCAATGTGGTCCACATGAACCCCCACGGGTTCATATAAACCCCTATATGTCCTCATGAACCCCCACGGGTCCACAAGGACCCCCATGGGTCCACATAAACCCCTATATGTCCTCATGAACAGCCACATATCCACATAAACCCCTATATGTCCTCATGAACCGCCACAGGTCCACATAAACCTCTATGTGTCCTCACGAACCCCCATGGGTCCACATAAACCCCTATATGTCCTCACGAACCTCTACGGGTCCACATAAACCCCTATATGTCCTCATGAACCTCCAAAGGTCAACATAAACCCCTATCTGTCCTCACGAACCCTCATGGTCCACATAAACCCCTATATGTCCTCATGAACCTCCAAAGGTCAACATAAACCCCTATCTGTCCTCACGAACCCTCATGGTCCACATAAACCCCTATATGTCCTCATGAACCTCCAAAGGTCAACATAAACCCCTATCTGTCCTCACGAACCCTCATGGTCCACATAAACCCCTATATGTCCTCATGAACCTCCACAGGTCCACATAAACCTCTATATGTCCTCATGAACCCCCACAGGTCCAGATATACCCCTATATGACCCTCATGGTTCCACATAAACCCCTATGTGTCCTCACGAATCCACATAAACCTCTATATGTCCTCATGAACCCCCAAATGTGTACATAAACTCCCACATGTCCACATAAAGCCCTATATGTGCACATGAACCCCTACAAGCTCACATAAACCCCTCTAGGTACGCATAAATCACTGTACCATATGTCCACATGAACCACCAAGGGTTCACATCGACCCCTTTAGGCCCACATGAACTCCCACCGGTCCACATTATTATAAAAGTCCACAAAATTATAAAGAGTCCACAGGTAAAAATACAGGGTGGGCCAAAAGTCACATCGGGCTTTTAACCTTTAAGATCTTTTTTATTGTTGTAGTTATAATTATGAAATTTCAACACAATATAAACAAACAATGATCAAACCACAATAAGAAATGGGAAAACAAGACTACTTAAACAAGACTTCTTATTGTGGTTTGATCATTGATTGTTGTTTCACGTGTTTATGTGAAATCTTTTTAACAATATAAACAAAAGTCAGGAAATTTATTTGGGTAACTTTAACAAAGGAACAGAATAAAACTTATTTATGAAAAATAACATCTTTTAAATGTCGACCATTCTCATTCTGGCACATTATAGCCCTTTCCAATACAGATCCACTGACTGCTCGGAAAATTTTTGGATTACGGTTTAGATCCATGATTTCATTTCAAATATTGTCCTTCAGTTCTTGCAAGGTTCGTGGCTTGTTGGCAAAAACTTCGGGATATCCCAAGTTCAGTTGAGCGTCTTCGAGTTGATGTTGTTGCAGTCTCTTCGACACTTTCCCTTACACTTTCACGGTTTTCATCTGTTCTTACATTCCGAGGTCTCCCAGTTCGTGGAAGGTCAGTTATTCACCTTGTTGCTCAAACCGACGAACTATGCTTCTTATTGCATTGTCACTAGGTGCATTTCTCACTTGGTAATGCACCTAGAGCTATATGCTCTTTGAGTTGAAATAATTGACTCACGATTTTGATAGAATAATTTGACAATTTGCGTTCTTTCTGGAATGCTGTACTTTTCTATGATTAATTTCTAATGATTCTAATATAATATTATCTGAAAAAAATTAATAATAACTATATTTAGCAAATTGACAGCATATTAAAAACCCGAAGTGACTTTTGGCCCACCCTGTAGTACTTTTGTGTTTCATATTACTTATTTGGTGCTTCATTCCAAATTTAAATACATATATCAATATGTGTAACTTTTGGTGGCTGACCATCCTTTAAATATCCATTATTAAAAAATAACATTAAACTTAACTGATAGCTATTTCCTAACACGTATCCTAATTTTCCTGAACAACACTCATAAATTCGTCTATACAGTAAAGTATATCTACTATAGGCGACATGTTACATATTTCTGGCGTAAATTTAGAATAAAAATTTGTCTCGATACACGATGATTTACTCTCCATCATATACGATGTACGATGAAGTGTGACATGGACCGTAATGAAACGAGTGGAAGTGAAGAAGATCAAAGTGAAAATGAAAAAGAAAAGTAAAAAACATCGTATTTTTGTTTTAAATACGAATATTATTTCTCTTTTCATACTTATTTTTAGATTGTAGTGTAAAAAGCTAATCAAATAGTTTCCACATATAAAAATTTAATCTTATAAACAACGCGTTTCGAACACATAGTGTTCTTCCTCAGGCATTAACTAAGGGTTAATTCCACACTTAGTTAATGACTGAGGAAGAACACTATGGGTTCGAAACGCGTTGTTTTATACGATTAAATTTTTATATGTGGAGATCATTTCATTTGATTTTTACCCTATAATGAATAAATACCACATAATAACTGATAACACTACGTTAGAATTATTTTCAGGAGTAGTAATAATCAATGATCAAACCACAATAAGAAATGGGAAAACAAGACTAAGATCTTTCAACCGTAACAAGCGGTCTTCGTCAGAGTCAAAAACCCAACTGAACACTAGATGCAGAAAACATCTGGTGAGGAGTTGAGAAGAGTGGGAGGGAAGAGTGGTATTTTAAAAAGGTGAAAGTGCAGGAAAGGACTACTGTCCAGAAAGGGATGTTTGGGGAAACAAAGGAGTACAGTTCAGGTGGCTAAGGGTTTTTGTAAAGCTGAAAAATTAAAATTTTTCCTTTTAAAATATTTAAATTATCGATATCTATATTATTTAATTTTTCAGCTTTACAAAAACCCTTAGCCACCTGAACTGTACTCCTTTGTTTCCCCAAACATCCCTTTCTGGACATTAGTCCTTTCCTGCACTTTCACCTTTTTAAAATACCACTCTTCCCTCTCACTCTTCTCAACTCCTCACCAGATGTTTTCTGCATCTAGTGTTCAGTTGGGTTTTTGACTCTGACGAAGACCGCTTGTTACGGTTGAAAGATCTTAGTCTTGTTTTCCCATTTCTTATTGCGGTTTGATCATTGATTGCTGTTTCACGTGTTTATGTGAAATCTTTTTATATACCCAAGAAGTTTGATATTAAGTTTAGTTATAGTAAAGTTGAGTGTAGGCCACTCGAGATTTTTTTTTATGTAAAGATCAAAATCCTCTTACATGATAAGTTTACTTTAAAATGTTATAATACATTAAAAAAAAAATCATATTAAATCAACGATTATTAATAAAAACTAAACGACCCATAACTTTTATTGTTGACAAATTATGGCGACTGTTATTCATGTTTTTTTTTATTAAATCTTGAAAACAGAAACTTCCTGTTAGGCTTCACAATTGGTGGGGGGGGGGGGGGGGGGGTGGGGGGCAGCAGCATGAATATCAAAAATAAAAAAATAGAACTGGTAATGTTAAATTATACATGAATTTTTACTTTACTATAGGTAAAGTATGGTGATAGTAAAAAAATTCGATCATAAGATTTTGACGGAATTACATGTTGCTAGAACCTAGAAGTCATTTTGTGAATTTTTTTTTGATGATGTTGTTTGTGTAGGCGAGTGAGTATTTATGGTATAATACTCAGTATAAGACTGTTGATTAAAACTTATCATAAGAAATTTTCATTAATGAAAATTATAAATAATTAATATTTATTTCCTCTTAATATTAGGATTTTCAACGACCAACGAATATTATCATGCACAACAGTGCATGTTGTAATAGCAGTTCCGGACCAGAGGCCCACTACTGCTAGATTCTCATCCTGCTGTTTTTGTTGGGTCAGTAAACATTGTCAAGAATGGGGGAGTCAGTCAATAAGGGAATGTGTCGTCTTCGTGGTTGTTTGGTCTTCAGGCTTTGCATTCTCTGAGATACTGTATACTTTTGGAGTCATTTGTTCGTCATTTTTAGTTTAAGTAGTAAACTTTGAGGCACTGTGGGATTAGGAAAGGTTGGGGAGTTGGATTTAGTTCCCAAACAGGAGGGTCAGGTTAGCTCAGTGGTTACGTGCTCACCTCTGAACTGATAGGACCGGAGTTCGATCCTCACCTGACCCTCGATTTATTCACGCGGGAGGTGAATAAATCTGAGCACGTCGCCTCTCGGAGAAGGACGTTAAACTGTCGGTCCTGAGCCTGTGCGATGTCAGGTACTCGATAAAGATCCCTACTCTAAATACATTTGAGTTAGGCAAAATTTAGGACTCCCACTGTAGAATCAATCTTCATTGTGTGGTATCACAAAGGGCCTATGCTCGGCCTACTATGTTCCTTTGTGGGACTACCACTGCAACCTAACCTAACCTAACCTAACTTAGGCAAAATTTAGGACTCCCACTGTAGAATCAATCTTCATTGTGTGGTATTACAAAGGGCCAATGCTCGGCCTAAATGTGTTCCCTTGTGGGACTTCCACTGCAACCTAACCTAGTTCGCAAACAAGGAGATTTGGATGGGTTGACAGTTTTTTGTCTTCATTACCGGCAACTGTCACTGGGTGACAGCAACTTCATTACCAGAAATGTTACTGGGTATATTATGACGAATTAGTACTGCCGTGCCCCTGCCAAAAGTGGATCTGTCAAGTCCTTTCAACTTTGTAACCTGGGATGGAAAAACGAAGGAAAAACCCTCTGAGATTAGTACTAAATCGAGTTGGAGAGTACCCAGCAAATGAGCAAGTTCAGCCTTCCCTCTCTGGACACCACCTGGGTTGAACACAATCTAAGATAGGGAGTCAGGGGGAATATTAGATTTTCTCATTGTCATGATATCTGTTGAGGCAGTTTTCGTCGTCTGTTTGTACGTCGGTCATTTGAGAAAGATTTGAATTACAAGAGTCAGCGATGTTGTCCTTCATAAAATTCAATACCCTGTTTGTAGGATTTTGATTTAATCAAGAAAAATCATTGTGCATTAAATCATTAGTTGTGCTATCCGTAATTGTGTGGTAGGTTAGGTCAGGTTAGGTTAGGTTGCAGTGGCAGTCCCACAAGGGAACACACGTAGGCCAAGCATTGGCCCTTTGTGATACCACACAATGAAGATTGATTCTACACTGGGAGTACTAAATTTTGCCTAGGTTAGGCTAGGTTAGGTTAGGTTGCAGTGGCAGTCCCACAAGGGAACACACGTAGGCCAAGCTTTGGCCCTTTGTAATACCACACAATCAAGATTGATTCTACAGTGGGAGTCCTACATTTTGCCTAGGTTAGGCTAGGTTAGGTCAGGTTAGGTTAGGTTGCAGTGGCAGTCCCACAAGGGAACACACGTAGGCCAAGCATTGGCCCTTTGTGATACCACACAATGAAGATTGATTCTACAGTGGGAGTCCTACATTTTGCCTAGGTTAGGCTAGGTTAGGTTAGGTTAGGTTAGGTTAGGTTGCAGTGGCAGTCCCACAAGGGAACACACGTAGGCCAAGCTTTGGCCCTTTGTAATACCACACAATCAAGATTGATTCTACAGTAGGAGTCCTAAATTTTGCCTAACTCAAATATATTTAGAGTAGGGATCTTTAACGAGTACCTGACGACATCGTACAGGCTCAGGACCGACAGTTTAACGTCCTTCTCCGAGAGACGACGTGCTCAGATTTATTCATCTCCCGCGTGAATAAATCGAGGGCCAGGTGAGGATTGAACCCCGGTCCTATCAGTTCAGAGGTGAGCACTTAACCACTGAGCTAGCCTGGCCCCCAATTGTGTGGTATTTACTCATTCTGAGGTAAAATGGATAAACCAACAAAAGTCTCCACACAAATGAAGTTTTATTCAACGCGTTTCGAACACTTTGTGTTCATCATCAGGAAGACACTATAATACAAATTATTTCTAATTTAGATTACAAATTTTATCTAAATTAGATATAATTTGTATTATAGTGTCTTCCTGATGATGAACACAAAGTGTTCGAAACGCGTTGAATAAAACTTCATTTGTGTGGAGACTTTTGTTGGTTTGTCCATTGTGAAATAGTTTGTGGTCACTCTACGGTTCAGAATCTTTGCTGGATCAAGTTGATATTTTACACAAAAATGAGCCTCATAGTGTAGATGAGCCCTATTGTTTGGGAGCAATTATGCATGATGGGAAAGTCACTTTTTTTTCCAAAAACCTGTTTTTAGACATTTTTGTTCTCCTCAACTACTAATTCTGGAGGCTTGAAATTTTGGTATTATTTTTGTAACTACAAAAGGAACAAACAAACAATAACTTTAGATTTTTAAAACAACAGGAAATATTTTTTTGCAATAAAATTTAAAAATTTTGACACAATTTTTTTTTATTTTTATTTGTTTAAAGTCACAACAATGTAAGTGTTACATTACCAGTGACACTGATAACACAGATGTATGAGGAAACACAGGAGGGAAGAAGCAATCCAGTGACTACACTTCCCGCGTGGGTCTAAGTAGGAAAAAAAATCACCTAGAACAGTTCATGGTAATATCTCTTGGCCACATCCTCTTCAGACGTCTTCTGGGATTTCCTGGAATGCTTGTAGAGGATATTGTTAGGATTAAGGGATTACTATTTTTTGAAAGTTTTTTTGTGAAACGCTTTATAGCGGGATATTGCTACCTGCCGAACTGTTGGGAACTTCAGGTCGGAATAAATTATTTTGTTCGTTATATAGAAGGGACAATGAAGAATTTTGCAAAGGATTTTGATTTGAAGGGTTTGTATCCTCTGAGGATTAGGTTTCTTTGTTCTTCCCCATATCTCAATGCCGTATGCCCAAATAGGATAATCACAGTTCTGTAAAGTAATAGTTTGTTGTCAGTCATTAATTTTGAGCGTAGATCCATTAAGTGTAGTAAAAGTTTATACCGTCTGTATTGTTCTGTTCGTTTTATTTTTGCATGGGGAGCTCAAGTAAGTCGTCTATCAAGGTGTAGTCCTAAGTATTTGGTGGTTGTAGCTTGAAGGATCGGAATATGGTTAACGAAGACTGGAGAAACACGTTTCTGGCCGCGACGAGAATATTACCTGAACAGACTTATAATTCAATCTGAAAGCTTGTGAGAGCGATGTATACTGTCATAATGTTTAACGGATCAAAAATGAAAACTGCACCTAAAAATAAAACCATTTAAGGAGGTTGAGTTTTTTTTTTCAAAATTACATCTCGAATTTAATATAAAACTTTTTAATTTCATTTCTCATCCATTTACATCTTCATTTTATTAAGATATTAAACAGTAAAAAGTGATTTGTTTGGAGAAAAAAAGTGAAATATACTTCAGAATGACATTAGCAGCAAAACAATCTTTGTTGAACTTAATATTAAGTGAATAATTAAATCTCACCAGGTTTAACTTGTAGAATAAATTTTTTAATCAGTAAAACAAGGGACTATATTTGTCAAGTGGAAGAACTCAGGAAGTAATCACGACAGATGAATATTTGCAATTGCTGAATTGTTGAGTCCCACCAATTTGTTTCAAATTTAGTAATTATACTAATAATAATGAATATACTCAATAAAAATATTTGATAAAGTAATAATATGTTGGAATGAATATTTCCTGCTCCCTCTTTCTAAGAAAACTCATAATTCCATCCTAAAAAATCTAATCTTAATTTTTTTGGTATCAATAAAAAAGAACAAACAGTTTTAAAACAGACTTTTAATTTTACTTTTTTTTTTAACTGCTTCAAACAGTTATTTGAAAATGTTTAAATCATATGGATAAAAGAAAAAAAAAAACAATTTGTGTACATTTACTGCGAAGTTTGTGTAAATAGAAATACGTTAGATAATTCATCCGTTGATATTCAGGGTTGCCAAGTAATGCTTTATTGAAAAATCTAATTATTATAAGAATATTTTTTTTCTAAATTTTTACTCAATTATAATAAAAATAATTTCTATTAATATATTTTTTTAGTAGAATAGCGTTTTTTTAAAATCATATCAAAGTAATAAAGAGTATAAACTATATATAATATCTATTTTTTTTTTGTGAAACTTTGCTGGCACCACACCATATTGATTCCGTTGACTTGTTTAGTTCCAGGCCGCCTATTGAAGTTATACCTAATGGGATCGTGTTTCCTTTATTTCGGCTTATTAATTCTATTTGCAAATGGTTAAATTGAATATATACAAGTATGAGGTAATTTCGGTTCTTTATGTTTAATTTCATAATTGGTTGATTTAACGTTTATTGGGGAATTTGTTTACAATTTAGTTTGGGACTGTTATATATTGTTTTGTTTTATTTATTGGTTTTTTTTTGGTTGTACATTTTTTCCAGTAATGATCACGTGATCGCTTCGGATGACGAAAGTCTATCAGACAGTAAAATGAATAAAACGTAAGTCAATATTTATGTTCTTATATATCATAAAATAACATGAAACTTATCTATCCTAGTAATTCAGTGTTTCTTATGTAAAGGGCTAAACATTTCTGCATATTGTTTTCTTTGAATGATACATTCGTCGGAACCATTCAGAATGTCATAGATTTGTTATCTTCTAGAAAGTATCATTAACTTACAACTAACTGTTTAGCTCAATTTGATATAATTCAACTGAATTTCTTGGGATTGATCAGATGCTGTATGAAACTGACTACATTAAATGGTTGTCTTGATAAAGATGTCTTTTCATTCATGTTTTTTTGACCCTAAGTCTATGTAATGCTTCTTTTTTATGTGTAACAGTTCAGATTTTACTGTTATCACTCCTTATATCCATGTAAATATAAAAAAATTCCCAACAAAGTATTATTAAGTAAAATTTTGAAAAGTAAATAATATGTTAAACAATTTTATAATAATAAATTATTGAAGCTATAGCTGTTAGTACTGAGCTACTGATTGATTAGCTCTTAGATTGATTTTGAGGCTTTCAGCCGCTTTCCATTTTAGTAATTTCACTTTAATGAAAAAACAACTAAGCAATTCTTTACAAATTGATCATACAAAGGTAGTTATGTTTTGAATATAGAAAATTGTAAACATTTGGCTCAGTCTCTGTAATTTAAATTTTAATTAATAATTGAATTAGTTAATTTAAAAGTCTCAGTTTGATTTCCGTTTCCTTAGGTATATCTACAAGTATAAGTGAAGCATGTTCATTTCGAAATTTAAATGTTATAATTACTTCATTATTTTCAAATGCTATTATAGTTATTGTATCTAGTAGCATTTTGTTGTTTTGTTTCCTAGATCATACAAACTTAATATTTTAGTAAATTTAAAATATTTTTGTTAGTTTGCAGTGACTGACAGTTATATAACCTGCTAAGTATGTAGCACAGGGCATAACTAGTTTTAATTTTACTGGTTTATCCCTTCCTAATCTATTTATTTTGGAAGTTAAAACTTTATAACTATTACTTTACTGTAAATAAGGTATAGGAACAGTATAGTTTTAGATTTTTTAATACCGTTTTACATATTAATACCGTTCGGCAAATTCGTGATGAAATTTATCATCTATATGGTCATTTGTGAGGATATGCTGTTGTTTTTGTTTCCAACGTCTATATGTACATGATTTAGGCTTCAGTGCTGTTCTGAAATCGGAAAGTGTGGCTCATTTATTACTTGATACCCATTCCAGTTATAGGAGAGTGCTAAAACTCTCAGTCAAGTATACATTTCAGTATGGATCTTTTACTAGTATGTTGGTTTTTTCCAATGCCTATATATACAACATTGATATAGCTTCTCGACCACTGATATTTCAAATTCACAGAAGGGGTTCTTGAGGATTTTGGTCATAAACATACAACTCCTGATTATATGCCGACGTTTCACCAAAAGTTATTTGGCATTTTCAAAGTATAGAGGTATCCTGCCAAAATCAGTTTTGTAATAGTGTGCATATCTGTTTGAAAATTGGATTTTGTTGTCTAAATAATTAATAATAAGTAACTAGGTTTAAACAACACATGTCTGTTTTTTCTATAATGAATAATAACACTGGGTATTTTATGATCCGTTTGTGGTTCTCTTGTAACTGAATTTTTTGTTTCTTTGGTTTGTTTTCTGTTGGTTGGTATTCCATGGATGTATTTGTCTTGCTTTACTTATGTCGTTAATAAATTGTTTTTTAGCCTTGAAAATGCCAAACAATTTATGGCGAAACCTCAGCATATAATCAGGAGTTGTATGTTTATGACCACAATCCTCAAGAACCCCTTCTGTGAATTATATATACAACCTTTCGGCTTCAGTATTGTTCTAAAATTGGAAAAATGTGACTCATTTATTACCTGACACCCATTCCAGTTATAGGAGAGTTTTAAAACCTGCTCATTCAAGTTTTTATTTCAGTAGGGTTTCTTTTACTAGTAAATGACTATTGTACAGGCTCGTAACTGGCTTACTTACATCCTCTCCTGTGGATGGCGTGAACCAGATTTTCCCATATCTCGCATGAAAAATTTTTGTTATAAATAAGGGAGTCTTCAGTACCATCTCTCAACTCTTATCTGCCACTTTTTTTTGTGTGAAAGATCTTAGTCTTTTTTCTCATTTCTCATCCTGGTTTGAACACCACAAATATATATATATATATATATATATGATCAAACCACAATATGAAATGAGAAAACAAGACTAAGTTCAACCGTAACAAGCGGTCTTCGTCAGAGTCAAAAACCCAACTGAACTGGTTCAGTTTATACCCCTGAGGATGTCTTAAAATAAAGACGAAACGTTGGCGAAAAGGTGATTCCGTATATTAACCCTGAGCAAATTCCAACAAGAGTGCGGATGGAATGCGACTGAGTTAGTCTTCTACTCTCATTTGGCTTGTATCCGTTTTTTACACAATTTCTCCAGTTCCGGAATTCCTTCCTCATCTCTTCATTTAAACTATAAAGCTGAAGTAAACTATAAAATAAAGAGACGAGGAAGGAATTCCAGAAACTGGAGAAATTGTGTAAAACAACAGATACAAGCCAAATATGGGGCGTCATTTAACAATATATGTTTAAATCAAGGACTGCTTCCAACTTTTACAAATATATATATATATTTGGGTTTCCTGCCGTTGTGTTTCCGGCGTGCTTGGTCGCCCATTCTCTCTTTTCTCCTGAAGACGGATCATCCGAAAATTTGAGTTTGCAAGTGTGTCTCTTTCTCTGTGTGTTGCTTTTCTTCGTTTGTGAACTGATATATATATATATATATATATATATATATATATATATAAAATGAAAGGTCCGTGTGGACAATAAACTCTTTAACACATAGAAAAGAACACAGAAAGACACTACAGAAAGTAGTTTTGCTTCTCAACGCGAGTACTTCGCACTTCTTCCCGATGACGACGGATGTCGAAATATCGAAGTGAGTTCTGTAGTGTCTTTCTGTGTTCTTTTCTATGTGTTAAAGAGTATATATATATTGGTTACTTGCCGTTGGGTCTACAACGTGCTTGGTCTCCCTTTCTCTTTTCTGTTGAAGACGGATTATCCTAAAATTTGAGTCTGTAAGTGTTTTCCTTACTTTGTGTGTTACTCTTCTTGAATTTGGAACTCGTAATGTGTCCAGTTTGGATCGTATTCCGGTTTATTAAGTGATATATATAATTGAAAAAAAAACACATAAAGAACAAGAACACATACTGGATCAATATTTCGAACAGAAGTTCGTCATCAGGAAGATAGTAGAAGGGAAGGAGAGGTACGTGCGTTCAAGATTGTAGATGGAACGCGACTCGGCTCTTTCTGATGATTTCGGTTTGAAATACTGATCCGTAAGTGTCTCGTTTTTATGTGTTGTTTTTTCGTTTTTACGTTGGGATCTTTTTATTTTTCTTTTTTAAAAAGTCACTCCTTCTGGATTAAACCGAACAAACGTCCGGAAAATTTTTTTTTTTTTTTTTTTTTTTTGGGGAAAAATTTTGTTTTAAGTGTTCTTTTTAAAAAGTCTTTCTTTTTGCTTTTTTTGTTAAATTTTTTTAAGGTTTATTTATTGGTTTTAATTATTTATTTAAAAATGGGGATTTTCAAACCCTTACAAAAAGGAAAAGAAAACAAGGGAATTTTAAAAGAAATCTTTCCCAAACCCGTAACAAGCGGTCTTCGTCAGAGTCAAAAATCCAACTAGGAAAACAAGACTAAGATCTTTCAATCGTAACAAGCGGTCTTCGTCAGAGTCAAAACCCAACAGATGGGTTTTTGACTCTGACGAAGACCGCTTGTTACGGTTGAAAGACCTTATTCTTGTTTTCCCATTTCTTATTCTGGTTTGATCATTGATAGTTATTTCACGTGTTTATGTGAAATCTTTATATATATAGTTCGAAATATTGATCCAGTAAGTGTTCTTGTTTTTTATTTGTTGTTTGTCAGTTATTTATATATATATATATATATATATATATAACACTTTTTCGTTGGAAATACGATCAAAAACGGACAAATATAGTTCAATATAGACAAAGAAACATAGAGAAATCAAAAGAACACACTTACAGTCTCTAATATTCGGTTTGAACCGTCTTCAGGAGAGATAAGAGAGGGAAACCAAACGCACTGGTTCAGAGACGGTTGGAGACCGTATATATATATGATCAAACGACAAAATGAAATACGATAAAAGACTAAGATCTTTAAACCGTAACAAAGCGGTCTTAGTCAGAGTCAAAAACCTAACTAACTCCTTTGGTTGACTCTGACTAAGACCGCTTGTTATGGTTGAAAGATCTTAGTTTTTCTTGCTTTGATCATTGATTGTTATTAAACGTGTTATTTGAAATCATATATATATATATATATATACTCTCATATGTTCTTGATCTTTTCATATAACATAGTATTTAGTAAGAGTACCTTTGTTTTAATCTGTTGTGTTTTGTAACTAATATAAGAATGTTGTTGTTGCAGGTTACTCAACTCAATGTACCGCAGGAGAATGTCCTGCACAAAGGGAGTCCAGCAGCTGTGGGATGCTGTGAAAGTGATTCGTTACCATCGGCAGGTGGTCAATATGGAGAGGATTGCCAAGTATATGAGCAGAGTGCACTCAGTGTCCCAAGGTAGTGTTAAATACTATGTAGATACATAGAGTATTGATACAATAATTAGGTCAATATGGAGAGGATTGCCAAGTATATGAGCAGAGTGCACTCAGTGTCCCAAGGTAGTGTTAAATACTATGTAGATACATAGAGTATTGATACAATAATTAGGTCAATATGGAGAGGATTGCCAAGTATATGAGCAGAGTGCACTCAGTGTCCCAAGGTAGTGTTAAATACTATGTAGATACATAGAGTATTGATACAATAATTAGGTCAATATGGAGTGGATTGCCAAGTATATGAGCAGAGTGCACTCAGTGTCCCAAGGTAGTGTTAAATACTATGTAGATACATAGGGTATTGATACAATAATTAGGTCAATATGGAGAGGATTGCCAAGTATATGAGCAGAGTGCACTCAGTGTCCCAAGGTAGTGTTAAATACTATGTAGATGCATAGAGTATTGATACAATAATTAGGTCTACAGGGTGATTGAAAAGTAACTCCCTATTTTAAAAAAACTATAATTTATTTTTAAAATATAATTTCTACAATTAATGAATATGAGAAGGAAGTATATGCATGGCTTTTATTTTAAAATTCGATATGGGCGCCTTTATTTGCCACTAGCTTCTCAAGTCGACCAGAATCGCATCAACTGATTTCGCAAGAAACTCTTGTGGGATGGAAATCATAACTTCTCGTATTCGCCCTTCAAGTTGTTCCAAATTCAGATTTAAATACATCTGAAAGGAAAACAAGAACATAAATTAAATTGCCATACATTAAGTAATATATACACAAAATTGAGATTTAATCGAGATTTAAAATAAATTGTATTTATTTTAAAATAGGGAGTTACTTTTCAATCACCCTGTATATGGAGAGGATTGCCAAGTATATGAGCAGAGTGCACTCAGTGTCCCAAGGTAGTGTTAAATACTATGTAGATACATAGAGTATTGATACAATAATTAGGTCAATATGGAGAGGATTGCCAATTATATGAGCAGAGTGCACTCAGTGTCCCAAGCTAGTGTTAAATACTATGTAGATACATAGAGTATTGATACAATAATTAGGTCAATATGGAGAGGATTGCCAAGTATATGAGCAGAGTGCACTCAGTGTCCCAAGGTAGTGTTAAATACTATGTAGATACATAGAGTATTGATACAATAATTACGTCAATATGGAGAGGATTGCCAAGTATATGAGCATAATATATAATATTTGTATAATTATAATATCAAATATTATAAACAATATATATGATGAAATGATCAAACCACAATAAGAAATGGAAACAAGACTAAGATCTTTCAACCGTAACAAGCGGTCTTCGTCAGAGTCAAAAACCCAACTGAACACTAGATGCAGAAAACATCTGGTGAGGGGTTGAGAAGAGTGGGAGGGATGAGTGGTATTTTTTAAAAGGTGAAAATGCAGGAAAGGACTAATGTCCAGAAAGGGATGTTTTGGGGAAACAAAGGAGTACAGTAAGAAAGAGTATAAAACTATCCATTAGCTGTCAACCCTCTTAGAAGAGGCTATTGTCCTCGTAATGAAAGTATCATGTTTGAAGAAACCGTTACTAATGTTTATTATATTTGATCTATTAAATTTTATTAGAGACGATTCAATAATATTTCTTAACAACATAATTTATTTGTTTTCCTGCGCTTTCACCCTTTTAAAATACCACTCTTCCCTCCCACTCTTCTCAACCCCTCACCAGATGTTCTCTGCATCTAGTGTTTCAGTTGGCTTTAACTTAGACGAAGAGCGCTTGTTACGGTTGAAAGATCTTAGTCTTGTTTTCCTATTTCATATTGTGGTTTGATTATTGATTGTTATTTCACGTGTTTATGTGAAATCTTTATATGCATATATAGTTACCGGCATAGTATGAAACGCATGAAATGCCTAGGCATTCTATAGATTTATAGAACTATAATTATAAAATTACTATCATACTTTTGGAATTATTGATATGATCACATATTAATACAGCTTTTTGGTTTGCTAGTATATATGTTTGTATGGGTCGTTTGTCAATGTTTCCACCCCTAATGTCGTCATGTTGATTGTTGTTTCAGAGGAAGTAACAAGACAGTTGAGCTATTGCATCAGAGATAATCTCTTGCAGATGATCAAGAGGAAGACGAATAAGGGGAACAAAGCAGGAACAGAGCAGGAAGGATACAAACTGCCTGACAGTCCGGTATGAGTTGACTTGTGATAACGAAAACAGGCTTTTGTTAGTCGTAAATGACCTGACAAACCTTACAGTATGACCTATTCCATCACATATGACCTACTGAAAAAGCAACGCTGAGAATCACTTTTGTAGAATGTCCCAAATAAGTCAATTAACTAATAAAAAACTGAGGCTTTTATTAGTCGTAAATGACCTGACAAACCTTACAGTATGGCCTATTCCTGCACATATGACCTACTGAAAAAGCAACTCTGAGACTCATTTTTGTTAGATGTCCCAAATAAGTCAAATGGCTAATAAGTCAAATAACTAATAAAGTACTGAGCTTTTTATTAGTCGTAAATGACCTGACAAACCTTACGGTATGACCTATTCCATCACATATGACCTACTGAAAAAGCAACGCTGAGACTCATTTTTGTAGAATGTCTCAAATATATCAACTGGCTAATAAGTAAATTAACTAATAAAACATGAGGCTTTTATTAGTCATAAATGACCTGACAATCCGTACACCTATCCATCACATATGACCTACTGAAAAATCTAGGCTGATCCTCACGTTTCTTGAATGTCCCAAATAAATCAAAAACTAATAACTCAACTAATTGTACAATTATTTAATGAGTCAGTCATTAACTTATGAGGGAATTATATAATAAACCAATTAACTAATGAAAAATAATCAACTAATTAATTATAAGTCAATAACAAATACTAATATTATTATTTAGTTCATGAGCTGGGGGGGGGGGGGGGGGGGGGGGGGAGAGGTTAGCTCAGTGGTGAACGTACTCGTCTCTGAACTGATAGAACCGGGGTTCGATCCCCACCTGGTCCTCGATTTATTCATGCGGGAGGTGAATAAATCTGAGCATGCTGTCTCTCCGAGTGGATGTTAAAGCATCGGTCCCGAGTCTGTACTATGTCAGGTACTTGTTAAAGATCCCTACTTTAACTATGCCTGAGTTAGGCTAAATTTGGTACTTATAATGTAGAATCAACAGGTTATGGGGCTCGCCCATTACTAAAATGGGTGGCAAATAATAAAATGAACCAGAGTTCAATCCCCTCGTGGGCTGAAACGTCAGCCTTATGGTTTTTTTTCCATCGGATGTTTGGGTACAATCACTGGGCGTATCTCGGAGGCTTGTTTGCCCTATCCTAGGCTAGAGCTTGTTAATCACAAGATGCGGCGTTAAGAGCTTTCATGTTAAAAGGCATCAATCTGTTCTGTTTGTTATTAGTCGCGATATTGCTGAAGAAGCAGGGTGCGCGGAATAATACCAAAACGGGTACAATCACTCAGATCAGTGTCTTTATTGCCTTCCCATCTATGGCTGGACATGACCTTTCTGATCATGATCGCTTCCTTCTCGTCCATGGCTAGACATGACCTTTCTGGTCATGATCGCTTCCTTCTCGTCCATGCCTACACATGACCTTTCTGATCATGATCGCTTCCTTCCCGTCCATGGCTACACATGACCTTTCTGATCATGATCGCTTCCTTCCCGTCCATGCCTACACATGACCTTTCTGATCATGATCGCTTCCTTCCCGTCCATGGCTACACATGACCTTTCTGATCATGATCGCTTCCTTCCCGTCCATGCCTACACATAACCTTTCTGATCATGATCGTTTCCTTCCCGTCCATGCCTACACATGACCTTTCTGATCATCATCGCTTCACACTTGCTCTACCCACTCCTTACCATTGTAACTCTTCCCCCCTCTTCTTCCTGCTTTCAGCCTGAACGTGACAAGCATGACTGGTACTGCTTCGAATGTCATACTGGAGGTGATGTGATCTGCTGTTCCGGCTGTCATCGGGTCTATCATATGTCGTGCATCAGTAACCTCACAGGCTCCAACTCTAAGTATCTCTGCGCACTTTGTTCTGTAAGCATATTCTATATTTGTCAATATAAGTACAGCAGTGCAAATATATATATATATCAATGATCAAACCACAATAAGAAATGGGAAAACAAGACTAAGATCTTTCAACCGTAACAAGCGGTCTTCGTCAGAGTCAAAAACCCAACTGGTCATTGGGTTTTTGACTCTGACGAAGACCGTTGTTACGGTTGAAAGATCTTATCTTGTTTTATTTTTATTTGGTTTATCATTATTGTTATTTCAGGTGGTTTAGTGAAACTTTATATATATGTAAAATTTGGAAGCAGTCCTTCATTTAAGCATATTTCGTTGAACAGCTGACCGTATTTTTCTTCTTTTTTTTTTTCTCTTTCTTTAATTAATCACCCTGAAGATGACTGGAAGCCAGTCGAAACATGTCGGTTCCAACTTAATTAACATTCTCCAACGTTTGGATGAAGGAAAGAAGAAGGTATTCAGAAACCTTGAAAAACTAGTGAAGAAAATGACATCAGCGAAATACGGTCAGCTGTTCAACGAAATACATATATATATATATATTCAAACATAGTAGTGAGTTCAGTGATTTCTTTTCTATGTGTTATTTTAAAAATTCTAGTTATATATATATATATATAATATATATATATATATATATATATTGATTAAAGTATCAACCGTGGAATAGAAACAAAACTAAAGTTTATCGGGACTCGGTCAGTTATCGTAACAGGTTCAAATTAAACTCACATTGTCAACATTTCAATATTTAAAAATTGAAAGTATTTAAATATTTGAACTTTCTTTAAAAACATTCATAAACGTTGCTAGTATTGCAAACAAAACCCTTATATATAATGCTAAATGGTTATTTTATTTTCAGATGTGCGAGAAGCCGGAAGTATTGGACATTAAGATAAAGAAACTCAACAGACTTGTTTTACTCACTTGTAACTTACTCAAGGAAAGGGTGAGTTTAGTGAAGTATATTAAAAATAATGTATTTTATGTATTCGGCTGATTATGGGGGGGGAGGGGTCTATAATATATATATATTCTATGTTTTGTTATTGAGGGCTAGGTCAAATAAAAGAAAATAAACTCCTTCTTAGGCCAACGTTTCGATGTATTTGTACATCATCTTCAGGGCTAAAATTAGAGTAAGAACTATAATACATTTACCAAAACAATCTACAACTCACATAGAGAACTAACACAAATTTTTGAGACCAACGGATCCATACAAAAGGTTATTTTATAATCAGAGTTGTTAAGTACACTCAAATTTCAAAGTATCAGACAAAAGGAAATTAGTTTACCTTGGAAAGTGTGCTAATGGTTATTTAAGTTACATGAGAATTAATTGGTTATAAGTGCGAAAAACACTTACTTTGTTATATTCATCTATCATTTTAACAAACAGGGAGGGTGAACATATGAAACCCTCCAACCAGTACAATAGTTTTTAAGACGCAGTGCTATAGTCACCGTCAAATCCGCACAAACCATAATTGAAATGTCATTTAGGCTCCCTACGTTTCGGATAAAGTGACTTCCTTTCTCCATCTTCTGGTGGTTAGGTGTACTTGTGGGAGGTTGGCTCCCTCTAGTTAGCACTTTTGGAGTAGGACCCTTTGCGCTTCCGGAAGATGGTCTCCGGATGTTCATACCTAAGAGCTGACTTCAATCTTTAATCCTTAAGGACTGAAAACTTAACTGAACTTACATAACTTACTTAAGTTAAGCTTAACTGTACTTAAAACTTACTTAAAGGACTGGCAAAATTGTCAGTTACAAGTGGGTTTGTTGTGATTAAAATATTGTTTTGTTGACAGTACGGGTGTCTTGTGAAAGGCAGCGACATGCTTCACAGATCCATCCACATCGGCTCACCCGGAGCTCAGCTGGACATCGGCAATGAGTCATGGCGAGTCAAGTATCTCATCCACAAGAACATGGACTTGAGTCGGATGATTTCAAAGGCGAGGGAGAGACAGTACTCTCATCTTGGTCAGCTCTTAGCAGACGCCAGGACTATTGTTCACAACGTCGTCATCTTTCAAGGAGGTTCTTTTTTTTATATATATATATACAACTCAGTTTGGTTTTTGACTCTGACGAAGACCGCTTGTTACGGTTGAAAGATCTAAGTCTTGTTTTCCCATTTCTTATTGTGGTTTGATCATTGATTGTTATTTCACGTGTTTATGTGAAATTTTTTAATATATATATATATATATATTTTAAACCCATCCCTAGCGGGTGATAATAACTTGTTTGATTAGTGATTCTAAAGATTCTACATTGGGACTCTTAAATTTTTAAAGATTCTACATTTGGGAGTCTTAAATTTTTAAAGATTCTACATTGAGTCTTAAATTTTTAAAGTTCTACATTAGGAGCCTTAAATTTTTAAAGATTCTACATTAGGAGTCTTAAATTTTTAAAGATTCTACATTAAGGAGTCTTAAATTTTTAAAGTTCTACATTAGGAGCCTTAAATTTTTTATTCTACAAGAATCTTTTTTTTAATTCTAAAAATTAGGAATTCAAATTTTTGATTTCTACATTTTTGGGGAGTTTAAATTTTTAAAGATTCTACATTGGGAGTCTTAAATTTTTAAAGATTCTACATTAGGAGTCTTAAATTTTTAAAGATTCTACATTGGGAGTCTTAAATTTTTAAAGATTCTACATTGGAAGTCTTAAATTTTTCCTATCTCATGACAAGAATTTGTTGTTTTAATTGCTGAAAAAAATCGTGAATGCAGAATCTGCTCTGCTATTTAACAATACATGCTTATATGAAGACCTGCTGCCAGTTTATACAAATATACATATTAATGATCAAACCACAATAAGAAATGGGAAAACAAGACTAAGATCTTTCAACCGTTGAAAGGGTTGAAAGATCGTAGTCTTGTTTTCCCATTTCTTATTGTGGTTTGATCATTGATTGTTATTTCACGTGTTTATGTAAAATCTTTTTATTAAATATACATATATATAAATTCTCCGAAGGGGTTCTTGAGAATTTTGGTCATAAATATACAACTTTGATTATAAGTCGACGTTTGGCCAAAAGTTGTTTGGCATTTTCAAGGCTAAAAAAACAATTTATTAACGACATAAGTAAAGCAAGATAAATACATCCACGGATACCAACCAACAGAAAACAAACCAAACAAACAAAAAAATCAGTAAGAAGAGAACCACAAAAATATCATAAAATACCTAGTGTTATTATTCATTATTTCAAAACAGACATTTGTTGTTTAAACCTAATTACTTATTATTAATTATTCCGAAAACACTCAAAACCCAATTTTCAAACAGATAAGCACACTATTACAAAACTAATTCTGGGCGGATACCTCTATACAGAGCATTCAAGCAAAAACACACAGACAGTGACAAAGACAGAACATTACAAAACAATGAAAAAAGAGTCAAAAATAAAAGAAATTAAGGGAAAACAAAATCTTACAAACAAACCTTGTTTTCGAGGACACACTATTTATTTAGAACGACGGCTTATAATCAAAGTTGTATGTTTATGACCAAAATCCTCAAGAACTCCTTCGGAGAATTTGAAATATCAGTGATCGAGAAGCTATATAAATATATATACTTTTTCGTTGGAAATACCATCCAAAACGGACAAATATAGTTCAATATAGAAAAAGAAACATAGAGAAATCAAATGAACACACTTACAGTCTCTAATTTTTGGTTTGAACCGTCTTCAGGAGAGATAAAAGAGGGAAACCAAGCGCACTGGGTCTCCAACCGTCTCTGAACCAGTGCGCTTGTTTCCCTCTCTTATCTCTCCTGAAGACGGTTCAAACCGAAAATTAGAGACTGTAAGTGTGTGCTTTTAATTTCTCTATCTTTCTTTTTCTGTATTGAGCTCTCTCTCTCGCTCTCTCTCTCTCTCTCTCTATATAATATATATATATATATATATATTAGTCTTCTGGGTGGTAGATCGGCTCCTGGGCTTAACCTCAATCGTTGATTTTTTTTTTTTTAAAGTTGTTATCAGCTTTTAATTTTATTTTAGTTAAATGTTTTCATTTTTCAATTTTTATTTGGCTTTTATCTCTTTATCTTCCCTGTTTACCTATCCTCCGAAAGTTGGCTACACTGTTTGAGTGCTTCAGTTCGAACGCCAAGTCAGTCGTTATCAGCCTTTGGAGCGATTCACTTCTTTTTCTGAAGACGAGGACATCGAAATATAGTAGTGAGTTCAGTGATTTCCTTTCTATGTGTTCTTTTTAAATTCTAGTTTATATATATATATATATAAAAGATTTCACATAAACACGTGAAACAACAATCAATGATCAAACCACACAAGTCTTGTTTTTCCCATTTCTTATTGTGGTTTGATCATTATATATATATATATAATATATAAAGATTTCCATAAACACGTGAAACAACAATCAATGATCAAACCACAAAAAGAAATGGAAACAAGACTAAGATCTTTCAACCGTAACAAGCGGTCTTCGTCAGAGTCAAAAACCAACTGAACACTAGATGCAGAAAACATCTGGTGAGGAGTAGAAAACTTTTTTCATGCAGATGTTTTCTGCATCTAGTGTTCAGTTGGGTTTTGACTCTGACGAAGACCGCTTGTTACGGTTGAAAGATCTTAGTCTTGTTTTCCCATTTCTTTTTGTGGTTTGATCATATATATATATATATATATATATGTGTGTGTGTGTGTGTGTGTACGTATGTATGTATAAAAAGATTTCACATAAACACGTGAAATAACAATCAATGATCAAACCACAATAAGAAAATGGGAAAGCAGCATGGGTTTTTAACTCTGACGAAGACTGCTTGTTACGGTTGAAAGATCTTAGTCTTGCTTTCCATTATCCTTATTGTGGTTTGATCATTGTATGTATGTATGTGTGTGTGTGTGTTTGTGTGTGTGTATGGATGTGTGAACGTTAAAATTTCTAATATTACTCGCTAAATATTACTATAACAAAAAAATCCACCTGAACAACAGCAACTCTATTTAAGAAGAAGACTGTTTTGAACAAGTATCAATTGATCCCTGTCTCTATTTATTCTGTTGCATAACTATTTAGCGCAAAAAAAAAAAATATTCCCTCAAGGAATCAGCATTGGAGGGCAGACTTCGTCAGTGCCTCAGTCCTCTCTCTATCACTCAAAAAAAAAAAAAAAAAAAAAAAAAAAAAAAAAAAAAAAAAATAGAAAGAAAAGTAGCCTGAGTTGGCAATACTGACAAGGTGAAGGAAGACGCTGGTGGGACAGTTTTTAGTAATGGTGTTGTGTTTCAGTGCACAGCGTGATGGCAGACGATGCGCGCCGAATGGTACGCGACTGTCAGAACGAAGTGGGCGAGATGCGAGCATGCCAGCAGTGCTTTCAGGCAAGTCGAACGCGAGGCTCTCGCCACTGGTTCTGCCGACCGTGTCAACCGCCACATCCTCTGGTCTATGCCACGCCTAGAGGGTCTTCAGAGCACCGACCTCACTGGCCTGCCAAGGTTAATATTAAACCAGTCTCCCTAGTCATCATCCGCAAAACCGCTTTCTCTATAATCAGTGAAGGCAGTCTAAGCCTTCTCTTTATACCCAATAGTTGTTGACGTACATTGCTCTGAAACGACACTACTCCTAGCTCATGTTCACAAGTAGATGTTATGTTGCTCTACAAAGTCAATCGAGATGTATCAGATGAATACAGGAGGCTGTGCTCTAATCCAAAAAGTAGCCTTCTACCTAGGATCTCACTCAAGTTTTATGACCTAACCGACTACTTCCCTGTATCTGAAGAACCACTCCCTCGGCTGGCTGTGATGGTTCCCTTCCTTGGCTCTTGGGGCCCATCCATAGGTTCTCATACATTCCCTACTACACTCTGGCTATCCCAGATTAATCTGTCTCTTGGACTACTCACAAGGTTCTCCTGATTGCTTCCTAGTATCTGAAGAACCACTCCCTCGGCTGGCTGTGACGGTTTACTTCTTTGGCTCTTGGGGCCCATCCATAGGTTCTCATACATTCCCTACTACACTCTGGCTATCCCACATCACTCTATCTCATGGACTGCTCCCTAGGTTCTCGCGATTGCTTCCTTGTATCTGAAGAACCATTCCTCGGTTGGCTGTACTGGTCACTCCCTGGCTGGCTCTTGGGACCCATTCCATAGGTTAACATACATTCCATAACTACTACACTCTGGCTATCCCAGATTAGTCTGTCTTGTGGACTACGCCCTAGGTTCTCCCGATTGCTTCCTAGTATCTGAAGAACCACTCCCTCGGCTGGCTGTGACGGTTCACTTCCTATTCCTGACGGTCCACTCTTTGGCTGGCTCTTGGGACCCATTCCATAGGTTCTCATACATTCCTTACTACACTCTGGCTAACCCAGATTAGTCCGTCTTGTGGACTACCCCTAGGTTCTCCCGATTGCTTCATAGTATTCTGAAGAACCACTCCCTCGGCTTGCTGTGACGGTTCACTTCCTATTCCTGACGGTTCACTTTCTATTCCTGACGGTCCACTCTTTGGCTGGCTCTTGGGACCCATTCCATAGGTTCTCATACATTCCCTACTACACCCTGACTATCCCACATGGCTCTATCTCATTCCCACGTCAACTCCCTAGGCTCTTTTGACCCGCTCCGTAGATTCTCATTTAGATGGATATAATCTAACAAATGACTTCCTATGTCGTCACCTTTAGACCAGTTACTCCCTTGGATGTCATTTCCCATTGTCCAGGCATTGAGGGACCACTACCTCACTTAGTACTCCCTAGGTTCTCACTTACTCTATGCTAACAGAGCACTCCTTAGGTTCCACCTATTGTTCCCTAGGCACTCGAGGAAAACCCCCTAGGTTCTTCTAATCATTCACTAGGCTGTTATATTGACTCTTACAGATCACTCCCTAGGAACCTACTTTCTAGGTTTTCACCACTCTTTGTAATCTTACAAACCTAATTTTTGGATTCTCCCAATCACAACTCTTGGCTCTCACTGTCCACTATCGAGGTTTTCAGGGACCGCTGCGTCACTTACTACTCTCTAGGTTTTCACTTACTCTATGCTAACAGAGAAAACCCTTTAGGTTTTCGAGAAAAACTCTTTAGGTTCTTTCTATCATTCTTACAGCTCTTACGGACTAATCCATTGACTTTCATGCTCTACTAGACTTTCTAGGTTCTTGGAACCTACTTTCTAGGTTTTCACCACTCTTTGTAATCTTTACAAACCTAATTTTTGGATTCTCCCAATCACAACTCTTGGCTCTCACTGTCCACTATCGAGGTTTTCAGGGACCGCTGCGTCACTTACTACTCTCTAGGTTTTCACTTACTCTATGCTAACAGAGAAAACCCTTTAGGTTTTCGAGAAAAACTCTTTAGGTTCTTTCTATCATTCTTACAGCTCTTACGGACTAATCCATTGACTTTCATGCTCTACTCGACTTTCTAGGTTCTTGGAACCTACTTTCTAGGTTTTCACCACTCTTTGTAATCTTATAAACCTAATTTTTGGATTCTCCCAATCACAACTCTTGGCTCTCATTGTCCACTGTCGAGGCTTTCAGGGACCGCTGCGTCACTTACTACTCTCTAGGTTTTCACTTACTCTATGCTAACAGAGAAAACCCTTTAGGTTTTCGAGAAAAACCCTTTAGGTTCTTTCTATCATTCTTACAGCTCTTACGGACTAATCCATTGACTTTCATGCTCTACTCAACTTTCTAGGTTCTTGGAACCTACTTTCTAGGTTCCCTCTCATACAACCTAAGGAGTAAACTTTTATATTCCATTTAGTTCACTCACAAACTTACATTATGCTAAACTATTTCAAAGATTATCTATTATACGTCTTTAGAGCATGTTGTATATACAATTTGGGTATAAAACAAAACTGAACCATTGTAGTGTTAACATTTAAATTGCGTGTACCAAAAGCTTTGTATTCAAATCATTAACCTTTTGTATATACACTCAATTCGAATTGTATAATAACGCCATTATAACATTTGCATATGATCAGCATGTTGCATGATTTTTTTTTTATAATTTTTATTTTTATTTTATATTAATTATGTAGTTGTCATTCATCATCATTTTGTTTTAATGAATGTTTTTTTTTATTATTTTTATTTTTTTTATTTTTATTTTTAATTTTTTTTTCTCATACTGCTGTTGGTGAAGGAGCATTGATGGGGAGTTTTAGCCAGGTAAGAAGAACAACAGGAAAAAAAAATACAGTTCGGATTTTTAGATTTTAGTAAATTTTTTTTTTTGTTTTTGTTTGTTTTTCTTTCCTTTTTTAAGGTGCTGTTGCTATTGTATTTTTTGTTTTGTTTTTCTTTTTGCAAAAAAAACAATTAAATTATATTGATTAATTAATTAATTGCTCTTGTTTATGACAAGGGTTATTGTAAAAAAAAATTGATTGTCGGCCAACTCAGGTCAAATGTTCTTTTATTTCATAACAAAAAAATATGTATGTTTTTCCATTTTGTGATTTAGGCAGGCAGTAAGATTTGTTCTGCTGTTTTGCATCTTAAGTATTCAAGTAAACTTGTTTCAACATAGAAATATTTTTAGGGTTTCCTGAGGATGTGTAGGATAGGTTGCAGTGGTAGTCCCACAAGGGAACACACATGGGCCAAACATTGGCCGTTTGTGATACCACACAATGGACATTCTACAATGGGAGTCATAAATTTTGGCCTAACTCAAGTGTATTTAGAGTAGGGATCTTTAACGAATAGCTGACAACGTTAAGGCTAAGAGATCGACGGTCTCTTTTTTGAGTTTCTTTCTCTTAATTTTTTTTTATTTATTTTTCCTTCTTGTCATTTTCTTTCCCTTAATTTCTGTTTTCTTTTCCTTCTTTCTTTTCCCTTGTCATTTCTTTTTCTTAATTTTTTTTTTGTATTTATGCATGATGTGGTGCCGTGGGTTCTGTCTCCGTGAGGTCCACCTTGGGCGCATCCGTGGCTCGTCGCAGCCCTTCTAATATAGGAGAGATGTAGTCGGTTTCCTGATGCGGCTAAAGGGTCTCACGTTAAAAAAGCATCGATCTGTTGTGCTTTACTCATGGAATGGCCGAAAGGTTGATAAATATGATGATAAATCAAAACAGGTCAAGGGTGGAATGGTGCATCCGTGGCTCGTCGCAGCCCTTCTAATAGGAGGGTTGTAGTGGGCTTGCTGATGCGGCTAAAGGGTCTCACGTTAAAAAGCATCGATCTGTTGTGCTTTACTCATGGAATGACCGAAAGGTTGACAGGCTTAACGGTTTCTATTGGCCGATGGACTTTTCGTTTCTTTCCCTCTGTGGATTCTAGAATTCGTTCCAGTAACACTGCGTTTGATAATTGGTTCGTGCATGTCCTTACTGGCCATGAAGATTTCAGGCGTTATCTATATCGTTTTAAGAAAGTCGATGACCCTACCTGTCCATTCGGGGGTGCTCCATGGATCATCTTTTGAAGGTCTCCGATTTGTACGCGCCGTCAAGGTTTGTATTGGAGATGCAGACGAGCTGTTTTGTTGCTGACCTCTACACGCAAGCTTTCAGAGACAAGTTCGCTACCGCCTTCAGATCTGTTTATACTATTGGCAGGTTGAAGGAAGCTCCGTTCCTCCAGCTAAGTTTGTGGATTTTCAGTTCTTTTATTTGTATGACTTATGTTATTTCATACCAGCCTCCATGAAGTCCACCTTGGACACGCTTGGACAACCGGCGGAGTGACCTCTTGTTGCTCCTCTGGTATTTCATTAAAGAAGCTATGTAACGTGAAATCAATTTAAATCAAAGATTAGATCATATTGATTAAAGAAACTATGTAAAGTGAAATCAAATCAAAGATAGATCATCTTGATTAAAGAAGCTAGGGAAGGTGAAATCAAATCAAAGATAATCATCTTGATTAAAGAAGCTAGGGAAAGTGAAATCAAATCAAAGATAGATCATCTTGATTAAAGAAGCTAGGGAAAGTGAAATCAATCCAAATCAAAGATTAGATCATCTTGATTAAAGAAGCTAGGGAAAGTGAAATCAAATCAAAGATAGATCATCTTGATTAAAGAAGCTAAATTAAGTGAAATCAGACACACATTTTAAATATATGTATGTATTCAAGAAGGACGAAATTTAATAATGTAAACAACACATTTCAAAAACATAGTGTTCTATTAAAACACTAAGTTTTCTAATTGCGTTTTTTTGTATTATTAAATTTCTATATGTGGAGAACATTTCATTACCTTTTTAGCCTACAATGTGTAAATACCACATAATAACTGATTGTACTAACTTAGAAATCACTGGAGTTATTTCATGTTTGAAAGGTTTTGTTAGTTTACAGGTGGTTTTTTTCTCCCCAGAACTGAATTAAACTGAAGTGCTATGTTAGGGAACTACAGAGGGGTCAGGCTAGCTCAGTGGTTATGTGCTCGCCTCTGAACTGATAGGACCGGGGTTCGATCCTCACCTGGTCCTCGATTTATTCACGAGGGAGGTGAATAAATCTGAGCACTTCGTCACTTCGAGAATGATGTTAAACTGTCGGTCCCGAGCCTGTACGATGTCAGGTGCTCGTTAAAGATCCCTACTCTAAATACACTTGAGTTAGGCAAAATTTACGACTCCCACTGTAGAATCAATCTTCATTGTGTGGTATCACAAAGGCCTAAGTGTGTTCCCTTGTGGGACTGCACTGCAACATAACCTAGGGAACTACAGATTTTTTTCTTCTATCTTCTATGCTTATAGGATTTCTGTCTTTTGTGCTTGTAACGGTTCTAAATAAAGTGTCAGGGTAGTTCAGAGGCTTACTTCCTCATCTATGGACTGGTCTGTTCGGGGTTCAATACATATTCTGATACTCTATTAATTTACGAAGGTGAATAAATCTGAGTAAGTCGAAGAGAAACATTTAGCCGTCGGCCCCGAGCCTGTACTAAGTCAGTTACTCATTCAAAATCCCTGCACCATCTATGGAAAAGGTTTTAAATAAAAACAGAAACGTTGGCAATGAGAGTTTAATTTGAACCTGAAGAACTGACCGAGTCCTGATAAACTTTAGTTTTGTATATATATATATATATATAATATATATGATTGAATTTACGGCCTATTCTTTTTTTATTTTATTTCTGATAACTTTTCCAAACCCTATAAGAGTCTTTTAATTCAAAACCAGAACTAGTACATCAACACCATACGTTTTGTTGTTCAATGATTATATTTCTTCTCACATGTTATTTGAACGAAGGACTGTTCTTCAAATATACGAATATATATTAAATATATATATATAATATTTACGGCTATTGTGTGTGTGTTGTATTTGGTATTTCACGTGTAGTGTTTTATTCCAGTAATAGTATATCATCTACTATTGATATTAATGAAACTTGATCTTGGTTTTACCAGACTGAAAACATATCTCCAGCGTTCTCATTACTTTTCTGGTTCTCGTGATGACGAACTGTTTTCAAGCAGTCCCTCATACTGTCTGTCACTCTCTCACCTCATCCTCTCCCCTCTCTCTTTCTTCTCTAGCTCTGTTTATTTAAATTACCTCCTCATACTATTCTATCTCCCTGTTATCATATCTCCCTCCTGGTTTTTATATCCCTCTTTTTATTCCTTTTTTTCTGCCCCACCCCTCTCCCTCCCTCTCTCCCTCTATCACTCTCTAGCATTCTCTCTCTCCTTCTATCTCTTTACATCTACCTCTCCCACTATCCCAACCACACTCTCTCTTCCTCTATCTCTCTCACTCTCCCTCCTTCCTCTCTCTAACTCCATATATCTCTCCCTCTCATTCTCTACCTCATCTCACTCCCTCTCTCTCACTACCTCTCTCTCTCTCTCTACTTCTACCCACTCTCCCCCCTCTCTCTTTAACTCCATCTCTCTCCCTTTCTGTCTCTACCTCTACCACTCTCCCTCCCCCCCTCTCTCTCTCTCTACCTCTCCCTCTACCACTCCCACTCTCCTTCCCCCTCTCTCTCTCTCTAACTCCATCTCTCTCTCTCTCTCTCTCTCTAACTCCATCTCTCTCCCTCTCTCTCTCTCTAACTCCATCTCTCTCCCTCTCTCTCTCTCTCTCTCTCTCTAACTCCATCTCTCTCCCTCCCTCTCTCTCCTCTCTCTCTCTCTCTAACTCCATCTCTCTCCCTCTCTCTCTCTCTACCTCTCCCACTCTCCCCCTCTCTATACCTCTATTCTCTCTCTCTCTCTCTCTCTCTCTCTCTCTACCTCTATGTCTTCCTCTCCCTCTCTCTCTACCTCCCCCTCCCTCTCTCTCTCTAACTCCATCTCCTCTCCCTCTCTTTCTCTACCTCTATCTCTCTCTCTCTCCCCCTGTACCTCTACTTCTCCCACTCTCCCTCCCCCTCTCTCTCTCTCTCTAACTCCATCTCCTCTCCCTCTCTTTCTCTACCTCTATCTATCTCTCTCTCTCTCTCTCCCTCCCCCTGTACCTCTACTTCTCCCACTCTCCCTCCCCCTATCTCTCTAACTCCTCTCTCTCTCTCTATCTCTATCTCCCTCCCTCTCTCTCTATCTATCTCTCCCACTCTCCCTCCCCCTCTCTCTCTATCTATCTCTCCCACTCTCCCTCCCCCTCTCTCTTTAACTCCATCTCTCTCTCCCTTTCTTTCTCTTACTCTATCTCTCTCACTCTCCCTATCTCTCTCTACCTCTGTCTCTCTCCCTTTCTACCTCTATCTCTCCTCTCTCTCTCTCTCTCTGTACTTCTCTCTTCCTCCCTCTATCTCACCCACTCTCCCTCCCCCTCTCTCTCTTACTCCATCTCTCTCTCCCTCTTTTTCTATATCTCTATCTCTCTCACTACATCTCACTCACCTTTTATTCCCCCCCTCTCTACCTCTATCTCTCTCTCCCTCTCTCTCTCTACCTCTGTCTCTCTCCTTCTTTTTCTATATCTCTCTCACTACATCTCACTCACCTTTTATTCCCCCCCTCTCTACCTCTATCTCTCTCTCCCTCTCTCTCTCTACCTCTGTCTCTCTCCTTCTTCTTCTATATCTCTCTCACTACCTCACTCACCTTTTATTCCCCCTCCCTCTCTCTCTGCCTCTCTCATTCTCTCTCTATCCCTCTCTTCTTCCCTTCTTTACCTCTTCTGTCTCCCTTATGGTGTCGTGTATTCCACTCATCTCTCTCTATCTCCCATTCTAATTTCCCCTCTCTCTCTCTCTCTCTCTCTCTCTTCTCTCTCTCTCTCTCTCTCTCTCTCTCTCTCTCTCTCTCTCTACTCCGTTTCCCCCTCCCCTCGATTTTTTCTCAATCATAACAATGATACATTTTTCTAGCAAAGAATACATTTTAAGAAAAAACATTCTTTGAAAATATACATCCTTGAGGTAGTTATTTTGAAGACTGCTATCTATATTATAATGTGAACATGAAATAGATTAATTTCTGGTTGAGTTTATTAAAACATTTACTGAACGTTCTACTGCATTCATTGTGATGGAATATTTTTTTGGTTAGGTAGTTGAAATAAAGTTGTATTTTAAATTTTGAATATTTATGTTGGTGTATAATAGGAGGAATGTTACTTTGGTGGAATCATAGTGGATCAAATGGTGCTGTTAGTATCGTAGGGTTGGTGGTGTTTGTGTGTAGTGCCTGTGGTGTTGTGTATTGCCTGTGGTGTTTATGGGTAGTGCCTGTGGTATTTGTTTGTAGTGCCTGTGGTGTTGCACGTGTGCCTATGGTGTTGTATGTAGTTCCTGTGGTGTTTTTGTGTAGTGCCTGTGGTGTTTGTGTGTAGAGCCTGTGGTGATGTGTGTAGTGCCTGTGGTCTTTATGGGTAGTGCTTTTGGTGTTTGTACGTGTGCCTGTGGTGTTTGTGTGTAGTGCCTGTGTTTTGTTGTGTGTAGTGCCTGCGGTGTTTATGGGTAGTGCCTGTGGTGTTGTATGTAGTGCCTGTGGTGTTTGTGTGTGGTGACCGTGGTGTTTATGGGTAGTGCCTGTGGTGTTTATGGGTAGAGCCTGTTGTGTTTGTATGTAGTGCCTTTGGTGTTGTGTGTAGTGCTTGTGGTGCTTGTATGTAGTGCCTGTGGTGTTTGTGTTTAGTGCCTGTGGTGTTTGTGTGTAGTGATTGGCTTAATAGTGCGCAGTTCTGTTTTTTTCTGTTCGAAGTATATATTATATTGCTGTCAAAGTACGTTATTAGTGTTTGTGATGTTTGTGAACGCCAGTGTAGTAGTGCCTGTGGTGTTTGTATGTAGTGCCTGTGGTGTTTGTGAACGCCAGTGTAGTAGTGCCTGTGGGTTATATGCACTGTGTTCATTGTCTAAATACCATCTGTGTTTGTTGTGTGTGTTGTTGGTGGTGTTTTTATCCGTAATATTACTGTATTATTAAAAGTATGTACTTTGATGATAAAGTCTGGTGTTTGTTTATATAATTACAGATGTGTTGGATAGTAGAGTACTGTCGATTGTGTAGATGTTGTGATGTACGTCGAACTCAGAACTAGTGCTGTTTGTGTACATGTTCTCTTTACTAAAATAAGTTTTCTCGTGTTCCTACTCTTTTGAAAATATCATTTGAGTAGAATAAATAAATTTAACTAGAAACTAAAAATATGAAAACATTTTAGAAAATTAAAATCATTTTTACAGGTTATTAAATTTATTCACCCCTCTCTCTGTCCTCTCATTACATTCCTCTCTATATCACTCCCACTCCTCTCACTCTCCCTCTCTACCTCTTCTTCCTTCTCCCTCCCTCTCTTCCCTACTTCTCTCTCCCTCTCATTCTCCCTCTCTACCTCTTCTTCCTTCTCCCTCCCTCTCTTCCCTGTCTCTCTCTCTTTCTCTCTCTCTCTCTCTCTCTCATTCTCCCTCTCTACCTCTTCTTGCTTCTCCCTCCCTCTCTTCCCTGCTTCTCTATCTTTCTCTCTCTCTTTCTCCCTCTCTACCTCTTCTTCCTTCTCCCTCCCTCTCTTCCTCTCTCTCTCTCTCTCCCTCTCCCTCTCTACCTCTTCTTGCTTCTCCCTCCCTCTTCTCTCTCTCTTTCTCTCTCTCTCTCTCTCTCTCTCTTTCTCCCTCTCTACCTTTTCTTGCTTCTCCCTCCCTCTCTTCCCCCCCTCTCTCTCTCTCTCCCTCTCTACCTCTTCTTGCTTCTCCCTCCCTCTTCTATCTCTCTTTCTCTCTCTCTCTCTCCCTCTCACCCTCCCTCTCTACCTCTTCTTGCTTCTCCCTCCCTCTCTTCCCTGTCTCTGTCTCTTTCTCTCTCTCTCTCTCTCATTCTCCTTCTCTACCTCTTCTGGCTTCTCCCTCCCTCTCTTCCCTGCTTCTCACTCCCCCTCTCTACCTCTTCTTCCTTCTCCCTCCCTCTCTTCCCTGTCTCTCTCTCTTCTCTCTCTCTCTCTCTCTCATTCTCCCTCTCTACCTCTTCTTGCTTCTCCCTCCCTCTCTTCCCTGCTTCTCACTCCCCCTCTCTACCTCTTCTTCCTTCTCCCTCCCTCTCTTCCCTGCTTCTCTCTCTCTCTCTCACTCCCCCTCTCTACCTCTTCTTGCTTCTCCCTCCCTCTCTTCTCTGCTTCTCACTCCCCCTCTCTACCTCTTCTTCCTTCTCCCTCCCTCTCTTCCCTGCTTCTCTCTCTCTCTCTCTATCTCTCTCTCTCACTCCCCCTCTCTACCTCTTCTTGCTTCTCCCTCCCTCTCTTCCCTGCTTCTCACTCCCCCTCTCTACCTCTTCTTCCTTCTCCCTCCCTCTCTTCCCTGCTTCTCTCTCCCTCTCACTCCCCCTCTCTATATCTTCTTCCTTATCCCTCCCTCTCTTCTCTCTCTCTCTCTCACTCCCCCTCTCTACCTCTTCTTCCTTCTCCCTCCCTCTCTTCCCTGCTTCTCTCTCTCTCTCTCTCTCTCTCTCTCTCTCACTCCCCCTCTCTACCTCTTCTTGCTTCTCCCTCCCTCTTTTCCCTGCTTCTCACTCCCCCTCTCTACCTCTTCTTCCTTCTCCCTCCCTCTCTTCCCTGCTTCTCTCTCCCTCTCACTCCCCCTCTCTATATCTTCTTCCTTATCCCTCCCTCTCTTCTCTCTCTCTCTCTCACTCCCCCTCTCTACCTCTTCTTCCTTCTCCCTCCCTCTCTTCCCTGCTTCTCTCTCTCTCTCTCTCTCTCTCTCTCTCACTCCCCCTCTCTACCTCTTCTTGCTTCTCCCTCCCTCTCTTCTCTGCTTCTCACTCCCCCTCTCTACCTCTTCTTCCTTCTCCCTCCCTCTCTTCCCTGCTTCTCTCTCTCTCTCTCTCTCTCTCTCTATCTCTCTCTCTCTCACTCCCCCTCTCTACCTCTTCTTCCTTCTCCCTCCCTCTCTTCCCTGCTTCTCTCTCCCTCTCTACCTCTTCTTCCTTCTCCCTCCCTCTCTTCCCTGCCTCTCTCTCCCTCTCACTCCCCCTCTCTATATCTTCTTCCTTCTCCCTCTCTCTCTCTTCCCTGCTTCTCTCTCCCTCTCTTCCCTGCTTCTTTCTCCCTCTCTTCCCTGCTTCTCCCACCCTCTCTTCCCTGCTTCTCTCTGCCCTCTCATTCTCACCTTTCTTACTCCCACCCCCTCTCACTTCCTCCCACTCACTCACACACACACACTCTCTCTCTCTCTTAATCCTTTTATTGTCAGAATTTTCTATATTTGATTTGAGATGGCATTAATAATAGCGACTATAAAGTTGTAAAGATTACGTTATGATTATATACTAATATAAAATAAATACACTAAAACGATTTAATTCGGTATCCTACACCTTTTTTTTTCATTTATATTATTATATTTCATGCTTCTTTACATTTTTTTTAAAAGTGTTTACTGGTTTTGCTTGCTTGGGTTTTTTTTTGTGAAAATTTCAGTTCTTTTTTTATTTTTTTTTAAAGTAGACTTTCATTTTAGTAGTTTTGTAAAAAAAAAGCAATATTATCTTATTTTCTTTCAACACTCGAAATTTCTTTTTTTTTTTAACTTAAAAAAAAAGAAGAAAGTTTATTATTTTTTCTTTTTTATTTTTCCTTTTTTTTCTTTTTTGTTTTTAGGTTATATTAGTCGAGGGTGATTTGTATCGGATCAAGCTATTTGGAGGAAACCATGAAAACATTGTTGTTAATAGAGCGACAACAATTCCTATTACGGCAACACTGACAAATTTACAGGTAATTTAATATGGCGGTGGACAATGCCAACTTGATATATATTTTTTTTTATAATTCTAGCTTTTACTCAACTCTAGTAATAATTTTGTTTGATTGAAATATTATACTCGTAATAAACTGTTTAGTCTACAGAGGAAGAATATCAGCCAAGAAAAAAGGGTGAAGTGATGGGATACTATTGAATAAAAGGACTGTTTGATAATGATAACATAAAAATGTTAGAGTAGAGGAAATAAGGATTTAAACATGGAAGCAGTCAAAAAAAAAACTGAAATGTGAGAATTAGCATGGATACAAATGCTGAAAGGTTGCTGCGCTGAACTGCGCAATATATATATATAGGGGGTGTTCTCTAATCGGGGTTCGGTCAATTTTCCATGATGAAAAATCAAACTCTCGTTGCCAACGTTTCGGTTTTATTTAAAACCTTTTTCATAAGCAGAAGTAAGAATTTTTTAACTAAGAAAATGAAATTTACATTATTTAAAGGAACAACAATGTTAACCGGACAAAACCTTCAACTAGACTCGAGGACAGTCTAGTCGAAGGTTTTGTCCGGTTAACATTGTTGTTCCTTTAAATAATGTAAATTTCATTTTCTTAGTTAAAAAGCAGTTGGGAAATTCTTACTTCTGCCTATGAAAAAGGTTTTAAATAAAACCGAAACGTTGGCAACGAGAGTTTGATTTTTTATCATGGAAAATTGACCGAACCCCGATTAGAGAACACACCTATTCTATCAAACGGTCGATATATTATTGAATCTGTTATATGTATATATATATAACAGATTATTGACTGTCGTCCCTCCGTCAATTCACTTCTTCTCCTGAGGATGACCGCCATTACGGTCGAAATATTGAAAAGTGAGTCTTTGTTGTGTTTCAGTTTATGTGTCACTGCTTATTTTAATTGTTATTTGTCCTGCCGGACCGTTTTTCGTTTATCATGGTATATATATATATATAAAATAAATTCAAAACGAAGGAAACACACAGAAAGACACAGATATAACTCACATCGATATTTCGACCATCGTCGTCATCAGGAGGTGTGAAGAGCGAAGAGTCCCGAAGGAAGACAGGGCGGCGACTCAATGGTCGAAATATCGATGTGAGTTATGTCTGTGTCTTTCTGTGTGTTTCCTTCGTTTTGAATTTATTTTATTTAAAAAAGTCCGCTGGACCGTTTCTTTTTATTTGTATATATATATAGTGTTTAGCGATGTTCAGCCGTAATCCAGACGAATTGTTTACGTAATCCATAATCAAGACAATGCACGTGTGCACACTCGTCTAGTCACGATGGCCAAAATCCATGAATTGGGATACGAACTGCTACCTCATCCAGCATATTCTCCTGATTTAGCCCCCTGCGACTATTTTCTGTTTCCAAAACCTAAAGAAATGGCTGGGGGTAGTAAGAGATTTGAGTCGAATGATCAAAACTCATTATCGAAACAAACGCGTATTTTGAGAGCTTTGAGAAAACGTATTATTTGGAGGAAATAAAAAAAAAATTAGAAAAACCCTAGACTAAATGTATCGAACTAAAAGGTGACTATATAGAAAAATAAAATGTTTCTTTGCCGAAAAAATTTTGTTTTATTCAAAAAAGTCACGGACTTATCAAACAGCCCTCATATCAGTATTAGCAATTAGACATTTTTCTTATACGCATTTTTTGGTTTTTGTCTTAACCATGAATTCAATAAAGTAAATTGATTTGTCCACCAGAGTACTACCAAGTTTGGTTTGGGGGGGGGGGGGGGGGGATATATTTGACAGAAAATTCTGCTGGGTAACTTTTTTGGTTGTTACCCCAACAGAATTTTTTTTTTATAAAATAAATTGTCCCCATACTTGTAAGTACTCTGGTGGACAAACCAATTTACTTATTTGTGGGGGGGATTTATTTTACAACAAATTCTATTGGGGTAACAACCAAAAATGTTACCCAATCCCTGGAGTAGGGTAATAGGTTAGGTTAGGTTAGGTTGCAGTGGCAGTCCCACAAGGGAACACACTTAGGCCGAGCATTGGCCCTTTGTGATACCACACAATGAAGATTGATTCTACAGTGGGAGTCCTAAATTTTGCCTAACTCAAGTGTATTTAGAGTAGTGATCTTTAACGAGTACCTGACATCGTACAGGCTCGGAACCGACGGTTTAATGTCCTTCTCCGAGGGACGACGCGCTCAGATTTATTCACCTCCTGCGTGAATAAATCGAGGGCCAGGTGAGGATCGAACCTCGGTCCTATCAGTTCAGAGGCGAGCACGTAACCACTGAGCTAGCCTGGCCCCCATAATTGAAACTTTTTTGTTAAATGTTTTTACCTCACTAAGTATGTTGACTTTTTTTTTGTCTTGTTCTGTTACTATTTAAGCATATTTAAGAGTATTGGTTTTTAAACAGTTTGACCGTTTCTCTGTTTTGTTTTTCTTCAGTCCGTGAGAACACCTGCTTGGTCCAAAGCCTGCGAAGAACTTAAGCGCCATCAGGAGATGTTGTTAAAAGGACCTCTTTCAGATTCTTCCAGCTCAACTGAGGTAATCTATAATATATATTTTCAAAAAATTGCTCTCTTGACCTCTTCTATCCTATTGTATTAAGTAGGTTTTATTTTTGAGGACTAGGTCATATAAAAGAAAATAAACTCCTTCCTAGGCCAACGTTTCGATGTATTTGTACATCAACTTCAGGGCTAAAATTAGAGTAAGACTATAATACTTTTAAGAAAACAATCAACAACCTGCATAGGGAACTAAATTATTGACAACAACACATAAATGCAGATTGTAGGGTAAAAATCTAATGAAATGGTCTCCACATATAAAAATTTTAATGATATAAACAACGCGTTTCGAACACGTAGTGTTCTTCCTCAGGCATTAACTAAAAAATACAATGCCACCAGAGAGTTATCTATAGTACAAAGTAAATATAGAAAATAAAATAAGGCATAAAGTACGAACCTAAGGATGAGTGCCTCTGAATAAGACTGACTGGTAATGGAATGGACATGGGTGGAGGTATAGGGTACATCTGTTTCTTATTCGAATGTACCCTATACCCCCACCCATGTCCATTCCATTACCAGTCAGTCTTATTCAGAGGCACTCATCCTTAGGTTCGTACTTTCTGCCTTATTTTATATTAATTTTTGTACTTATTTACTTTGTACTATAGATAACTCTCTGGTGTCATTATATTTTTTAGTTAATGCCTGAGGAAGAACACTACGTGTTCGAAACGCGTTGTTTATATCATTAAAATTTTTATATGTGGAGAGCATTTCATTAGATTTTTACCCTACAATGAGTAAATACCACATAATAACTGATTGCACTACATTAGACATAAATACAGGTTTATAAAGATACACACTGTATCTTTAGAACAGGTTATTCTACAATCAGAGTTGTTTTTCTAAGTACACATCTATTTAAAAAACAAACCAAAAAAAAAGTAAATTAATTTTACCTTGGAATGTGTGCTATTGGTATTTATGTTTCATGTGAAATATTAGGTTATTTGTTTGAAAAACACTACTTTGTTACAGTCAAATAAGTTTTTAAAATGATAGATGACTGTAACAAAGTAGTGTTTTTCAGACCAATAACCGAATATTTCACATGAAATATAAATAACCAATAGTACACATTCCAAGGTAAAATAAGTTTACTTTTTTTTATTTGTTAAAAAAAAGTAGCAACGTGGAGGTCACTGCGTTTGCCAAAGGACGACCTGTGATTATTCATACGCAGGCTTAGCTTGGTGGAAGCAAAACCCACATAAAAAGCATCACATGGTGCAATCCAGACGGTAAACGTAGTTACTAGAGGTACAAGAGGTCTTTTAAGAGATAGGGTAGGTGCGTTTGCTAAGGAAGGAAGTAAAAGGAGGAAGAGGATGAAAGATAGGACGGTAGGGAGATAGAGGGAGATAGTGATAGCGAGAAGGAGAAAAACTGATTTTTTTTTGTTTATATTATCGCATTATAGGCCTTATATCTGTTACTGTTTAGTGCTGGAAGTTACATCTATCAAAACTCCGGTATGCAGTGCTCTGCCGGAGGGGATAAAATACCACCGATAGAGCTTCAGATTTTCCTCTGTAAGGAGAAAGTAGTCTAGAGACCATCCTCCGGAAGCGCAGAGAGTCCAAAAGCATTTAACTAGTGGGAGCCAACCTCCCACAAGTGCACCTGAAGACCTGATGAAGGAGATAGGAAGTACTTTCTCCCGAAACATAGAGAGACTGAATGGACATTATCAATGATTGTAGGGTAAAAATCTAATGAAATGGTCTCCACATATAAAAATTTTAATGATATAAACAACGCGTTTCGAACACGTAGTGTTATTCCTTAGTTAATGCCTGAGGAAGAACACTACGTGTTCGAAACGAGTTGTTTATATCATTAAAATTTTTATATGTGGAGACCATTTCATTAGATTTTTACCCTACAATGAGTAAATACCACATAATAACTGATTGCACTACATTAGAATTATCAATGATGGTTTGTGCAGATTCTGCAAATAGGAAGAAACACCGTTGCACCTGCTGATAACTTGTAAGGCAACTTTGCTGCAGAGAGGCAGGTGCTTCGGGACACTCAACAAACCATAGAAAAACTTTTACCGCTGGAACTAGCAAAAGTGCTGAGCTTCTTGTAGGCGTTGAAGCTAACTGCTGGGGTACTTTAGTACAGTTTTTTTTAAGACGCAGTGCTATAGTCACCCTCAAATAATAAAAAATAAAAAAAATACATCTATCAATATATTTGTTAATTAATAATTAAAAAAATTATTAATTACATCCCACAATTAGGTATAATTAGTGTAGGTTAGGTTAGGTTGCAGTGGCAGTCCCACAAGGAAACACACTTAGGCCAAGCATTGGCCCTTTGTGATACCACACAATGAAGATTGATTCTACAGTGGGAGTCCTCAATTTTGCCTAACTCAAGTGTATTTAGAGTAGGGATCTTTAACGAGTACCTGACATCGTACAGGCTCGGGACCGACAGTTTAACGTCCTTCTCCGAGGGATGACATGCTCAGATTTATTTACCTCCCATCATGAATAAATCGAGGGCCAGGTGGGGAACGAACATAATTAGTGTAATAGACAGATTATCTGTTATCTTAATAAAATGCTTAATATTACTGTGACCACTGATATATTTAGTTGTAGTACGCAGTTGTTTACTATTCTATTGTTATATTGGTTAACATGTTAAATCAAGATTGTTTTTTTCTTTCTCAGGACGACGATCTCTACAGATTGAGCAGGAAAAGAAGTAAAGTTGATAACGATTTGAAAAGAGATAGTTGGGAAGTTGAAAGAGATACGAATGATGAAAGCTTGGACAAGGTATCGCAGAGGTCTGTCTCTGGTGGAAACACATCGAGGTTGAGCGGGGAGAGTCGGTTTAGACAACTGTCGCCCATGAACTCACCGAGGCTGTCGCATCAGGTTCATAACACACTTGAAATGTCTCAGTAGTCAACATATATCATTGTCTTGGACTTTCATAACCATGTATATTCTGAAACTACATGAACCAGGCTACCTGGAAATGTATATTTCATTCATCTAATGTAATATAGTTACAACGTCTGTTTGTTTGATATCAAACACCTCCTAGGGTTTTAGAGTTAGACTTTCATAACCATGTATATTCTGAAACTACATGAACCAGGCTACCTGGAAATGTATATTTCATTCATCTAATGAAATATAGTTACAACGTCTGTTTGTTTGATATCAAACACCTCCTAGGGTTATAGAGTTAGACATTCATAACCATGTATATTCTGAAACTACATGAACCAGGCTACCTGGAAATGTATATTTCATTCATCTAATGAAATATAGTTACAACGTCTGTTTGTTTGATATCAAACACCTCCTAGGGTTATAGAGTTAGACATTCATAACCATGTATATTCTGAAACTACATGAACCAGGCTACCTGGAAATGTATATTTCATTCATCTAATGAAATATAGTTACAACGTCTGTTTGTTTGATATCAAACACCACATAGGAAAAGTAGAGTTGGATTTTCCAACTCTTTTCGGCGTACCATCTATTTCAGTGTGTATTATTTCTCATTTTCATGACTGTTTGTAGAATGTAGTAGCCGAAAGAAAATAAATTATTTAATTAAATTGAATGTTTGTTTCTGGTAATGGGCTTAAGTGTAGTTGAATGTAGGTGACTGGAATTTTTTTTTTAATATTTTCTATTGTTTTTTGTTCTTGAGGGTAGTTTATGAAGATTTAATTTATACATAAGTTGATGTTGAGTTTGCTGAAGATGAAGATGCTTCATTTTCAGAATTGAGGGTAGTTTCTAAAGGTTTTATTTGTACATAGGATGATATCGAACTTGCTGAAGATGAAGAATATGTTTCACTATCAGAGTTGAGGGTAGTTTCTAAAGGTTTTATTTGTACATAGGATGATGTCGAACTTGCTGAAGATGAATAATATGTTTCACTATGAGAGTTGAGGGTAGTTTCTGAAGGTTTTATTTGTACATAGGATGATGTCGAACTTGCTGAAGATGAACAATATATTTCACTATCAGAATTGAGGGTAGTTTAAAGGTTTTATTTGTACATAGGATGATGTCGAACTTGCTGAAGATGAAGAATATGTTTCACTATGAGAGTAGAGGGTAGTTTCTGAAGGTTTTATTTGTACATAGGATGATGTCGAACTTGCTGAAGATGAAGAATATGTTTCACTATGAGAGTTGAGGGTAGTTTCTAAAGGTTTTATTTGTACATAGGATGATGTCGAACTTGCTGAAGATGAACAATATATTTCACTATCAGAATTGAGGGTAGTTTAAAGGTTTTATTTGTACATAGGATGATGTCGAACTTGCTGAAGATGAAGAATATGTTTCACTATGAGAGTTGAGGGTAGTTTCTGAAGGTTTTATTTGTACATAGGATGATGTCGAACTTGCTGAAGATGAAGAATATGTTTCACTATGAGAGTTCAGGGTAGTTTCTAAAGGTTTTATTTGTACATAGGATGGTGTCGAGCTTGCTGAAGATGAAGAATATGTTTCACTATCAGAATTGAGAGTAGTTTCTAAATGTTTTATTTGTACATAGGATGATGTCGAACTTGCTGAAGATGAAGAATATGTTTCACTATCAGAGTTGAGGGTAGTTTCTAAAGGTTTTATTTGTACATAGGATGATGTCGAGCTTGCTGAAGATGAAGAATATGTTTCACTATCAGAATTGAGAGTAGTTTCTAAATGTTTTATTTGTACATAGGATGATGTCGAACTTGCTGAAGATGAAGAATATGTTTCACTATCAGAGTTGAGGGTAGTTTCTAAAGGTTTTATTTGTACATAGGATGATGTCGAGCTTGCTGAAGATGAAGAATATGTTTCACTATCAGAGTTGAGGGTAGTTTCTAAAGGTTTTATTTGTACATAGGATGATGTCGAACTTGCTGAAGATGAAGAATATGTTTCACTATGAGAGTTGAGGGTAGTTTCTAAATGTTTTATTTGTACATAGGATGATGTCGAACTTGCTGAAGATGAACAATATGTTTCACTATCAGAGTTGAGGGTAGTTTCTAAAGGTTTTATTTGTACATAGGATGATGTTGAGCTTGCTGAAGATGAAGAAGATGCTCCACTCTCTGAGCGAGGTCTTCGGGTGACTAGAAAGCAACAGTCACCTAGGTCTACGTTGACTTCGTCGAGTCCTCCACCTCAAGCACCCCCTAAGAGAAGACGAGGGCGACCTCCGAAAAACCCTAATGCACCGCCTAAGACTCCAGTACCTGCTTCTACCACGCCCAGTCAGTGCTCTCAACTTCATACAGACCTCTACGCTTGTATTTAACTTATAGCAAAAAACACTTAGGTAGAGACACATACAGAAAAGTACAATACAAGTCATTTATTCTGAAAAAAAAAACAAGTCGGCTTCAAAAAACTGAAAGTGGTAAAACTTCATTTATGTGTAGTGTTTGAGCTATCGTTTGCTCCCACTGTGGCAGTGCTTGTTTTTGTATAGTTACCTACACTATCGAAGGTAGGACGTGGTATTTTAGACGACCTTTGTAACGGTGTATTGTATAGTTGTGACTTTAAACTAGTGGTTCCCAAAGTGGTGCACCTGGACCCCCAGGGATCCATAGAGGATTACAAGAGAACCATGTGGACTCCCAGGGTCCCATAGAGAATTACTAGAGGTCCATGTGGACTCCCAGGGGTTCATAGAGGATTACTAGAGGTCCACGTGGACTCTCAGGGGTCTATACAGGATTACTAGAGGTCCACGTGGACTCTCAGGGGTTCATAGAGGATTACTAGAGTCCACCTTGACCCCCAGTGGTCTATAGAGGATTATTAGTCCACATGGTCCCCCAGGGGTCCATAGAGGATTAATAGAGGTCCATAGAGGATTACTACAGGTCTATAGAGGACCACGTGGACTCCCAGAGTCCATAGAGGATTACTGGAGGTCCATAGAGTATTACTAGAGGTCCACATGGACTCTCAGGGGTCCATACAGGATTACTAGAGGTCCACGTGGACTCCCAGGGGTTCATAGAGGTTTACTAGAGGTCCATAGAGGATTACTGGAGTCCACGTGGACCCCAGGGGTCCATAGAGGATTACAAGAGGTCCACGTGGACTCCCAGGGGTCTATACTATAGAGCATTCCTGGAGATCCATAGAGAATTACTAGAGTCCACATGGACCACCAGGGATCCATAAAGGATTACTAGAGTGCACGTGGACCATCAAGGGTCAACAGAGGACTACTAGAGTTCACGTAGACCCCCTGGGATCCATATAGGATTACTAGAGTCCACTAGACCCCCAAGGGTCAACAGAGGATATCTAGAGTCCATGTGGACACCCAGGGTTTCGTAGAGGATTACTAGAGTCCACGCGGGCCCACAGGGGTCTATAGAGGATTACTAGAGTTCACATGGACCCCTAGGGGTCTATAGACGATTACTGGTGGTCCATAGAGGATTACTAGAGTTCACATGGACCCCTAGGGGTCTATAGACGATTACTGGAGGTCCACGTGGACTCCCAGGGGTCGATACAGGATTACTAGAGGTCCACGTGGACCCCCAGGGGATTACTGCCGATCAATGAGGAAAACTAGTATTTTATGGTCCATGGCACGCAGATAGCATTTCATGTTAAGTTTACATGCGTATATCAGTATAACATAACTAAAAATACATCAAATCATAGCGAGCTAACCGTTAGAATAAACAAATATTATATAACATAAGGCAAAAAATTTTCATCGGTTTGTTATGGTGTTCCAAAATTTTAAATGTTCTATTATTTTTTTTGTTATATTCAAAACAGCATACTTTGTAAAATGTTAAAAAAGGAATGTTTTGTTATTGCTTTAAAAAGATTTTTGTATTTCGACATCGCGTTGTATAAGTAATGATTTTATTTCATTGTTAAAGTTTTCATTTACCTAGACACAAATATTTGTTTTGAAAATTTACACGGGCATAATTATTTTAAGTACCAGGATATTCACAGATAGTAATATAGCTGTCAGGAGGTCCACAGCAAACATATATTGATATATCCTTCTTTAAACAGTACTGGGAAAAGTTAATAAAGACAATAATGTTTTGATTTTCAGAGAAACGAGGAAGGCCGCCTGGATCTAAAAAGAAAAAAGTAGAAGAAGAAGTAGCAAGTGGTGTGGGACAACAAACTGGGAGCGCTAATAAAGAGGAGAAGAAAGAAGATAGTGTGAGAAGAGTGAAGGAGGAGGAAGAAGAAGAAGAACGTGAGAAAGAAGAAGAACGAGGTGAAGAGGAAGAAGGTGGTGGTGAAACGGACTTGGTTGAAAGGGTTGAAGTGAAAGAAGAGAAGAAGGTTGTAGGTAGTACTAGTCGACCGGAGAGTCCTTCGAGCAGCTACAAGAGTGTCGATCTAAAGGTGAGCAGTAGTAGAGTTGCATTGGAAGAGCAGTAGTGGGCACATTGTGACTACATTTCAGTGGTAAATGCCTGTTGCATCTGAAATTCTCTAAAGGGAGGTTCATAGAACGGAGTTAGATTGAACAGTAATCTGTCGATCTAAAGGTGAGCAGTAGTAGAGTTGCATTGGAAGAGCAGTAGTGGGCACATTGTGACTATATTTCAGTGGTAAATGTCCGTTGCATCTGAAATTCACTAAAGAGAGACGTTAAGCCGTCGGTCCCGAGCCTTTACGATGTCAGCTACTCGTTAAAGATCCCCTAATCGAAATGCACTTGAGTTAGGCAATATTTAGGTCTCCCAATGTAGAATCTGTAGAATCACCGATCAAACAAATAGCCGGTAAACGGTTGACGTTATCTCACCCGCTAGGGGATCGGTTTAAACCAGCTATTCCTAAAGTGGGTTCCTTAACGGACTGTCTGGGGTTCCGCGAAAAACATTTAGAGAAAACATTTTTCTAAATAATTTTTCTTTAGTGGGTATGGATTTATTCTGTGTTTCTTATGAATCATGAAACCGAATAATACTTATATACATAAGTAGAAGTAGCCAAAATTTTATTCATATTTAGGATGAATCACTAGTCAGTTTTTCAAACTTATCTGATTCCCGAATTTCTTTCTATTGTAAAAATAGCACTTTACACATTGCTGCCACTTCCCACTACCTAATTATGTAAAACCGGTTTTTCCTTTTACACTACCATAAAAACTAAATACCAAAGTAGACTTTAATGCTCGGTCTGACTTGAGAATCAAACTTTCAACTATAAAACCAAAAATGATTACAAAATAAACTTTGTGTTAAAGTTGCTAATAATTCTGTTTCATGTGTTATGTACTTGTGGAAGATATGCAAATTAAAATCTTTTAGTTTTAAATTTTTCTTCGAAAAATACGCATCGCATGAATATTATTATTTAATTGTTTTTAAACATACATACTATTTTCACATGGTTTAATAAACAGTATGTATGTTTAAAAAACAATTAAAAAGTAATATTATTGCAATGCGTATTTTTCGAAGAAAAAATCAAAACTAAAAGATTTTAATTTTCATATCTTCCACAAGAACATAACACATGGAACAGAATTATTAGCAACTGTAACACAAAGTTTATTTTTTAATCATTTTTGGTTTTATAGTCGAAAGTTTGATTATCATGTCACACAGAGGTAGTACCTTGGTATTTAGTTTTTATGGCAGTATAAAATGAAAAACCGGTTTTACATAATTAGGTAGTGGGAAGTGGCAGCAATGTGTGAACTGCTATTTTTACAATAGAAGGAAATTCGGGAATCAGATAGTTTCAAAAACTGACTAGTGATTGATCCTAAATACATATGAATAAAATTTTGGCCACTTCTACTTATGTGTATAAGTATTATTCGGTTGCTAAGAATTCTTTTTCATGAGTTATGTATTTGTGGAAGATATGAAAATTTTAATTTTTTAGTTTTGAATTTTTCTTCCAAAAATACGCATTGCAGTAATATTACTTTTTAATTGTTTTTTAAACATACATACTATTTATAAAAGCATATGAAAATATTTATATTATGATTGTATGAAATCTGAGGTTCCTGGGAAAGTTACTAGAACCAAAAAAGGGTTCCGCGTCTGTTTGTTTGTTTTCCGCGTCAAAAAGTTTGAAAAACTCTGGTTTAAACGATAGGCAAAATTTAGAACTCCCAATGTGGAATTAGCGATCAAGCAAAAAGATCATAAAACGGCTGACGTTATCACCCGTTTGGGGAACGGATTAAAAAAAAAAAAAAAAATCAGATTATCCTGTATACGAGCTTTCGACCTTCATATATCATCATAATGTGTTTATTGGATTATATTGATATATATTATTACCCGTGTACAGTATATTTATTATCCTGATTATGTTGGTTTTTCAGAAGAATGAAGAAGAGATCGTAAGTTCATCGTGTACAGAACCTCAGTTTAGAGCAGTCAGCACGCAGACTAAGTACACCAACAATGTCATTCAGTTGGTCAGTAGTATGAAAAATTATTATTTATTACTAATACTATAGTCTTAACTATAGTAAATATATGTGTTCTCTAATATATATACGTTCTCTATATATATGTTCTCTATATATGTATATATGTTCTCTAATCGGGGTTCGGTCAATTTTCCAGGATAAAAAATGAAACTCTCGTTGCCAACGTTTCGGTTTTATTTAAAACCTTTTTCATAAGCAACGAGAGTTTGATTTTTTATCCTGGAAAATTGACCGAACCCCGATTAGAGAACACACCTATTCTATCTAACGGTCGATATATTATTGAATCTGTTATATATAGTAAATATATATATATATATATAAATAAATAAATTAAAACCCTGCTTTGATTGATAACTGTCTTCCCTCAAAAGAGTTCCTCCGAATTGATTTTTTTATGTATTAAAATTTAGCAGGCAGAAAGGGTAAACCACTCAACCCTTGTGATCAAACCCTGACGACGGTTAAACCGAAAATTATGGTAGAACTGTAAGTGTGTTTTATTAACTGTAACAAGCGGTCTTCGTCAGAGTTAAAAACCGCTGGTTACGGTTGAAAGATCTTAGTCTTGTTTTCCCATTTTCATATTGTGGTTTTGGAACGTTGAGTGTTATTTCACGTGTTTATGTGAAATCTTCTTAATATATATATATATATATATATATATATATATATATATATATATATATATATTGTATGTATATATATATATACATATATATATATATGAGTAGCAGTTTGCTTCTCAACGCGAGTACTTCGCACTTCTTCCCGATGACGACGGATGTCGAAATATCGAAGTGAGTTCTGTAGTGTCTTTCTGTGTTCTTTTCTCTGTGTTAAAGTATATATATATATATATCACTCAAAATTTGAAAAAAACTGGTCGCAAATCAGCTCAAAAACGAAGAAAAGCAACACATTGAGAAAGAGACACACTTACAAACTCAAATTTTCGGATGATCCGTCTTCAGGAGAAAATAGAATTGGCGACCAAGCACGCCGGAAACACAACGGCAGGAAACCCAAAATAACGGTTTCCTGCCGTCGTGTATGTGATTTCAGAAAAATAGTATGTGGATTTTTAAAATCCATTTTTTCTTTGTAAAATTATTTGTAATGTAATACTTAGTTTTTCTGTTTCAAAATGTATACTTCTGCCTATGAAAAAGGTTTTTAATAAAGACTGAAACGTTGGCAATGAGAGTTTAATTTGAACCTGAAGAACTGACCGATTCCCGATAAACTATAGTTTTGTTTTCTATTCTACGGTCGATAATTTTATCAATATTGATATATATATATTATATATATATATATATATTATATATATATATATATATATATATATATATATATATGTTCAAAAATGTAGAATAGTAACATACAGAGAAAGAGACACACTTGCTAACTCAATATATTTATATAGGTAAAACTATAGTTTATCTAATCTATCTAGCTGTGAACTTTTGATATATGTATTAATAAATACTGAGATGTCTGACTTGTTTAGTTGGAAGATGAAATTGAGGAACTGAAGGTAACGCACGCGGAGCAGGTGAAACAACTCCAAGCGGCCCATATGGAGGAAATCACGTTGACCAAGAAGAAACAGTGGGTCAGTTGTATTCATTATATATATATATATTTTTTTTTTCAGTTGCATTATCAATATATATATATATAATATATATATATATATTTTTTCAAAATCAATCGTGCTGTATTTGCGGCTTGCGTCCTTCTTCTAACTCCTATCTTTTTAGATACATTGATATCAATATACAGAATGAATAGAGTTTTGGCTTACTTGCACATTGTTGCCAATCTAGTTACAGAAATACTCCAAAATTTTAGGGACTTTTTTTTTTGCTACCTGGTGAATAAACCAAATTTCCTATATCACCCAATGTTACCAAATTAGCGAAAAATGAACACTTTTCCGAGATATTGAATTTGGGAGCTATCCTTTTGGATGGAGTGGTGCCAATGTACAGATGGAATGAAATTTTGCCTTTCTTTAGTAAATCGCTAATTTTACCAAATTAACGATAAAAAGACCCTTTCCAAGATATTGAACTTGGTAGTTATCCTTTTGGATACAGTGGTGCCAATGTGCAGAATGAATAAAATTTTGGCTTTCTTTAGTAAATCGCTAATTTTACCAAATTAGCGAAAAAAAGACCCTTTCCAACATACTTAACTTTGTAGTTATCCTTTTGCATACAGTGGTGCCAATGTGCAGATTGAATGAAATTTTGGGTTTTCTTTGGTAAATCGTTAATTTTACCAAATTAGCGAAAAAAGACCCTTTCCAAGATATTGAACTTGGTAGTTATCCTTTTGGATACAGTGTTGCCAATATACAGATTGAGTAAAATTTTGGCTTTCTTGGACAGTGTTGCCGATATAGATACAGAAATATTCTAAAATTTATGGACTTTTCTTTGCAACCTGCTGAATAAACCAAATATCATCTATCATCCAATGTTACCAAATTAGCGAAAAATGAACTTTTTTCCGACATATTGAACTTGGTAGTTATCCTTTTGGATACAGTGGTGCCAATGTGCAGTTTGAGTAAAATTTTGGCTTACTTGTACAGTGCTGCCAATATAGCTATTGAAATACTCCAAAATTTAGGGACTTTTGTTTCCTACCTACTGAATAAACCAAATTTTCCCTAACCCCCAATGTCATCAAATTAGTGATAAAATCACCTTTCCGAGAGATTTAAGTTTGTAGTTATCCTTTCGATACAGTGGTGCCAATATATAGATTAAGTACAATTTTGGATTACTTGTACAGTGTTGCCAATATAGATACAGTAATACTCCAAAAATTTGGAGACTTTTCTTTGCTACCTGCTGAATAAATCAAATTTCTTCTATCACCTCCAATGTTGCCAAAGTAGCAAAAAAAAAACAGCTTTTCAAGATATTTAACTTTCTAGTAGTTCTTTCGATATAGTGGTGCCAACGTACAGATTGCATGACATTTTGGCTTTCTTGCTCAGTGTTGCCGATCTTTGATACAGGAATACTTTTCCTTTTTTTTGGTTATTTTATTTTAATGGTATTACTAATCTTATACAGTGTAACCAATAAAGAGATGAGAAATATATGTCATTTATTTTACAAGCAAATATTCGCGCATGACTTTTACATTGTTTGTGTTCTTTCATGACTTGATTTTTTTTGGTTTTTGTTGTAGTGCTACAACTGTGAACTGGAAGCAATCTACCACTGTTGCTGGAATACGGCGTATTGCAGCACTGAATGCCAGCAGATTCATTGGCAGCGAGAACACAAAAGAGTTTGCCGGCGTAAACGGTAGTCCAAAGCGTTTGTCACTTAGATAAGCCAACCTTTCTCCGTCCCCTCCCTTCCTCAGGACAGTAACTTATATGGTTTAAGCACCGCTTGCAACTGTAAAAAATATTCTTTCTTTTATTTAAAAAAAAAAAGCCAGGTTTTCGAAGAACAAAGTATTTAAAAAAGTTGTTTGGAACCATATATATATATATATATGATCAAACCACAATAAGAAATGGGAAAACAAGACTAAGATCTTTCAACCGTAACAAGCGGTTGGTCTTCGTCAGAGTCAAAAACCCAACTGAGTCAACCCAACTCAGTTGGGTTTTTGACTCTGACGAAGACCGCTTGTTACGGTTGAAAGATCTTAGTCTTGTTTTCCCATTTCTTATTGTGGTTTGATCATTGATTGTTGTTTCACGTGTTTATGTGAAATCTTTATATATATATATATATATATACAACAAAACACTTTTTCTTTTTCTCGGAGTTTGGTCAGGGTAAATATATGGAATCACCTTTTTGCCAACGTTTCGTCTTTATTTCAAGACATCCTCAGGGCTATAAATGAAGGCTTGGTTCTGTTATATTTTTTCACAGAACCAAGCCTTCATTTATAGCCCTGAGGATGTCTTGAAATAAAGACGAAACATTGGCAAAAAGGTGATTCCATATATTTACCCTGACCAAACTCCGAGAAAAAGAAAAAGTGTTTTGTGAATATTTTGTGGTCAAGAAAACAGTACCATATATATATATATATATATATATATATAATATTCACTGATAAAACGAAATACGATCCAAACTGTACACAATACGAGTTCGAGATTAACAAAGAGCAACGCACAAAGTAGGGAAACACATTTACAGACTCAAATTTTCGGGTAATCCGTCTTCAGGAGAAAAGAGAATGGGAGACCAAGCACGTTGTAGACGCAACGGCAAGTAACCCATAAAACGGTAAGTAACGGGTTACTTGCCGTTGCGTCTACAACGTGGCTTGGTCTCCCATTCTCTTTTCTCCTGAAGACGGATTACTCGAAAATTTGAGTCTGTAAGTGTGTTTCCCTACTTTGTGTGTTGCTCTTTGTTAATCTCGAACTCGTGTATATATATATAAACACTAATAACTTCTCGACCGTGTGACAGATATACAACTAAAAAATGATTGATCGGGATGCGGTCAGTTTCTTCCACTTTCAATTCAAACTCTCATTGCCGACTTTTCGATTTTATTTAAAATCATTTTTTAGTTGTATATATATATATGAAGATTTCACATAAACACGTGAAATAACAATCAATGATCAAACCACAATATGAAATGAGAAAATAAGACTAAGATCTTTCAACCATAACAAGCGGTCTTCGTCAGAGAAAAACCCAGCAGTTTGGTTTTTGACTCTGACGAAGACCGCTAGTTAGGTTGAAAGATCTTAGTCTTGTTTTCCCATTTCTTATTGTGGTTTGATCATTGATTGTTATTTCACGTGTTTATGTGAAATCTTTATATATATAAATCAGAATAATGGGGAAATGTAAATATTAATGTAGTATCTAAGCAAAAGAAGTTATTTGAAAAGATAGTACTTTCCAAACAGTCCTATGTCTGTTATTAATAAGCTAGTGTCTGAAGTGGCCTAACCTAGTAAGTCTTTTGCCTCTTAATTTTCGGATAAGTGGGTGTATACTTCTGTGTCACCTTAGTTGTGCAATCCGTAATTGTGTGGTATTTACTCATAGTGGGGGAGTAAATGAGATATTACAATGTCTCCACAGAAAAAAAGTTTTTCATGCGTTTCAAACAGTTTTTGTTTACCTGATGATGAAAACACAGTGTTTTTGAAACATGTAGTTTTAAAATAATTATTCGTTACAAACAGTTTTTGTTTACCTGATGATGAAAACACTGTACTTTTGAAACATGTAGTTTTAAAATAATTATTCGTTTCAAACAGTTTTTTTTTTTGTTTACCTGATGATGAAAACACAGTACTTTTGAAACATGTAGTTTTAAAATAATTATTCGTTTCAAACAGTTTTTATTTGTTTACCTGATGATGAAAACGCAGTGTTTTTGAAACATGTAGTTTTAAAAAATAATTATGCGTTTCAAACAGTTCTTGTTTTATCTGATGATGAAAACGCAATGTTTTTTTTTGGAACACGTAGGTTTTTTAAAAAAACAAAAAAACAAACTTTTTTGTGAATACAAGAGTACTAAACTAGCTGGTAGCCCTCTGTTTCTGAGATTCCCCTATTAGTGGTTATAACCTAGTTAGTATCAATCTACCTGTCCTTTGTCCTTCCAATAATGTAAGTAAACTGAAGACGACTAAGCATTGTACAACCCTGCCTCCTCATTAATTCTTTTGTTTAGAAACTATGTTTCATATTTTCCTCATTTTTACTAAAAACTATAGTAACCTACTATTAACAATACTACAAAGTTATCAAAATAACTGTTATAACACACTATAAACAAAAAAATTTTTTTTTTTAAACTGGAAATCTACAAAACATATAATTTATAAATAAGTGGTTTCCAGCAAAAAAAAAAAATAGTTTTTAAATATTTGGAAAACTTCGAAACCCTGGTTAAAAGTGGGCAATTATCTTTAAGTCAAACTGTTGTATTTTGGTTTTGGTAGCACTAGGAGTGTTTTCTCAGATGAACTGTTTATGATCATAAATAACATTGCTCTATGTTGATGCGAAATGTATATATATATATATACCATGATAAACGAAAAATGGTCCGACAGGACAGATAACAATTAAAATAAGCAGTTACACATAAACTGAAACACTCAGTTGACTGTCGTCCCTCCGTCAATTCACTTCTTCTTCTGAGGACGACCGCCATTACGGTCGAAATATTAAAAAGTGAGTCTTTGTTGTGTTTCAGTTTATGTGTAACTGCTTATTTTAATATATATATATATGAGTCGTTATCAGCCTTTGGAGCGATTCACTTCTTTTCCTGAAGACGAGGACATCGAAATATAGTAGTGAGTTCAGTAGTTTCCTTTCTATGTGTTCTTTTTTAAATTCTAGTTTATATATATATATATATATATATAGGTGTGTTCTCTAATCGGGGTTCGGTATAGCAGAAGTTTCTGTTTTAAAACCTTCTGCCTATGAAAAAGGTTGTAAATAAAACCGAAACGTTGGCAACGAGAGTTTAATTTTTTATCTTCTGCCTATGAAAAAGGTTTTAAATAAAACCGAAACGTTGGCAACGAGAGTTTAATTTTTTCATCTTCTGCCTATGAAATAGGTTTTAAATAAAACCGAAACGTTGGCAACGAGAGTTTAATTTTTTATCCTGGAAAATTGACCGAACCCCGATTAGAGAACACACCTATTCTATCAAACGGTCGATGTATTATTGAATCTGTTATATATATATATATAATATATATATATATATATATATATATATATATAATCAAACGACAATATGAAATGGGAAAACAAGACTAAGATCTTTCAACTGTAACAAGCGGTCTTCGTCAGAGTCAAAAACCCAACTCAATTTTCTTATTGTGGTTAGATCATTGATTGTTATTTCACGTGTTTATGTGAAATCTTTATATATATATATATATATTGTTAAATAACGCCCCATATTCGCCTTGTATCTGTTCCTTACATAATTTCTCCAGTTTCCCGAATTCCTTCCTCGTTTCTTCATTAAAACTATAAAGCTTATCACCAATATTGCTAGTCGACATGTTCCGAATGTAGCACATTCATCATCAGGACAATAATTAGATAATAATAGTCCTGATGATGAATGTGGTATATTCGAAACATGTCGACTAGCAATATTGGTTATAAGCTCTATAGTTTTAATGAAGAGACGAGCAAGGAATTCGGGAAACTGGAGAAATTATGTAAGAAACAGATACAAGCCAAATATGGGGCGTTATTTAACAATATATGTTTAAATGAAGGACTGCTTCCAACTTTTACAAAAATATATATATATAATATATATATATATATATGAATTAAACACCACAATAAACAAATATATATTAATTACAATGCTCTAAGGCATTTCGTTACAACATCATCAGAGAGCTAAATGAACCAAAGAAAATAAATATATATAATCATTACAATTTTTGTTTGGTTCATTTAGCACTCTGATGATGTTGTAACGAAATGCCTTAGAGCATTGTAATTAATATATATTTGTTTATTGTGGTGTTTAATTCATATATTATATCAAGAGGTATTGTTGATTATTAATTTATACCTATATATATATATATATATATATATATAGGTATAAATAATATATATAATAGGTATACCTTTCATTTTATTCGTAATATATATATATAAACAATTTAACACATAGAAAAGAATACAGAAAGACACTACAGAACTCACTTCGATATTTCAAAGTAGTATCTTTCTGTGTTCTTTTCTATGTGTAAAGTGTTTATTGTCCACACGGACCTTTCATTTTGTATATATATATATGTATACTTCGAATAAAATGAAAGGTCCGTGTGGACAATAAAAACTTTAACACAGAGGAAAGAACACAGAAAGACACTACTTTGAAATATCGAAGTGAGTTCTGTAATGACTTTGTGTGTTCTTTCCTATGTGTTAAAGTTTATATATATATAAACTATACACAAGTAAGAAGTGTGTTTCTTTACTTTGTGTGCTACCTATCCTCATTATCTGGAGACGAAAAACATGAATGCAAGCAGTTATTGTGTGGTAATTACTCAAAATTGTCAGGAAAATATATTAAGTATTCACCTCAAGGGTTTTGTGTTACGACGCGTTTCGAACACTTAGTGTTCATCATCAGGAACATCTGTTTCAGAAGATGTGTTCTCCTTCAGAAGGGCCATCCTTTACTGATGCAAATGGGCCTGATGATGAACAATAGGTGTTCGAAAAGCGTCGTAAAATAAATCCCTTGTGATGATGACGTATTATGTTTTCCTCACTAACACAGACACTGTATATATATATATAAGTGATATAATATGATATAATATATATATATTAGTATAGGTTGGCAGCAAATCTTCTTGGAGGTATATTTTGTTATAATGTACCGCAGCTTCGGTATTAACAACTTTCAAACTAAGCTGTTCCAGTCTCCTGACAGACTTACGAATATAAGGTGTTCGCTACATTGGGTAAAGGCTCTTTTAACATATGCTGAAATGGTGGCACTGCTGTAATGTTCAGGGCAATCACTATGCCAACCCGTTTAAACATAGCCCTGGATTGGTGTCTTTTCCATAAACAGAAGTACTAAAAGTAAGTGGGGTTTGTTTAGTTAAAACATCCAAAAAGTAAAGTACCATTAACACTATATTCTACGGTAAGGTTAAGTCCTGAGGCATTTTGTAACTCTAGTCGTAAAAGCTCAATCTGTTTAGTATCATTGGCAAGGAGAAAGACACCTTATATTCGTAAGACTGGCAGGAGACTGGAACAGCTTAGTTTGAAAGTCGTTAATACAGAAGCTGCGGTACATTTCAACAATATATATATATATATATATATACTTTTTCTATCAAAATACTATCCGAAATGGAAAAATACAGTTCAATGTACATAAAGAAACATAGAGAAATTAAAAACACACACTTACAGTCTCTAATTTTCGGTTGAACCGTATTCAGGGGAGATAAGAGAGGGAATTGGTTTTTTTTATTAGTATATATATATATATAAATTCAAAACGAAGGAAACACACAGAAAGACAAAGACATAACTCACATCGATATTTCGACCATCGTCGTCATCAGGAGGTGTGAAGAGCGAAGAGCGAAGAGTCCCGCAGGAAGACAGGGTGGTACTCAGTATGCTTCGCTCTTCGCTCTTTACACCTCCTGATGACGACGATGGTCGAAATATCGATGTGAGTTATGTCTTTGTCTTTCTGTGTGTTTCCTTCGTTTTGAATATATTTTATTTTAAAAAAGTCCGCTGGACCGTTTCTTTTAATTGTATATATATTGACACAAAGAACAAACATAAATGAAACAGAAACACACTACTATATTTCGATGTCCTCGTCATAAGGAAGATATAATCGAGTCGCTACGCAGGCAAACGAAGATTATACTATATATATATATATATATCAATGATCAAACCACAATAAGAAATGGGAAAACAAGACTAAGATCTTTCAACCCTAACAAGCATTCTTCATCAGAGTCAAAAACCCAACTGAAACACTAGATGCAGAAAACATCTGGTGAGGGGTTGACTCTATGTTTTTTGCATCTAGTGTTTCAGTTGGGTTTTTGACTCTGACGAAGACCGCTTGTTACGGTTGAAAGATCTTAGTCTTCTTTCCCAATTTCTTATTGTGGTTTGATCATTGATATATATATATATTTATTTTATATATATATATATATATATATAGTTCATCATATGGAGAGCATATATGGTTCATCTGTAATAAACCATGTGCTGCTAAGAATTATAAAAAATATCTCAAAAACCCATAAACCAAATAATCCAATAAAGTCGTGTTTATTTTATTATATAAAAAAAAAAGATAATTGCCCAAAACATAGCATACTTCATTTCTTTTATTACGTACTATTTATAAAATTATATGTATATATATTTTTTTTAAATTTTTCAAAAAAAAAACCATACTACTTAATTATAAATGATTCTGATACTAATGTAAAACACAATTTTTATTTTTTTTTTTCAAAAAAATTTTCCAAACAAAAATGTAGTTAATAGTTTATATGTAGAAATTGAAGAATATTATTTTGAAATAAGGTAATGATTTGTTGCCTTTTTTGAAAGTGTGAATTACAATGAAATGTTGCAATGAAATGATTGAATCTCCCAAATGGAATCAAATTTTATCATTCCAGAAAATATATCGTCTGTATGCCATTACTTTATTATATATTTGTTAATAGATTTCTTTTTATATTGATAGTTTTGCTTAAATGATATTTATCATTGTATTTCTCAATGAATTGATTTATAAGTTTTGTTCGTTCCAACGTGTAAACCGCAAAAGAAATTTTTATATATATATATAGATATATATATGAACAAACCACAATATGAAAAGGGAAAACAGACTAAGATCTTTCAACAGAGTAAAAAAGATAAGAGGTCTTCGTCAGAGTAAAAAAAATCTTGTTTTATATATATATATATATATATATATATATATGTGTGTATATATGAACAAACCACAATAGGGGAAAAAGACTAAGATCTTTCAACAGAGTAAAAGAGATAAGAGGTCTTCGTCAGAGTAAAAAAAATCTTGTTTTATATATATATATATATATATATATATAATATATGATGTAATTTTCTTGAGGTTTGAGGTCCAATGATTAAAACTAGTCCATTTGCCGACGTTTCGACATATATTTATGTCATCTTCAGGGCTTGGAAATCTGTTTATGTTGCAGCATTCTTCTTTAATACTGTTTCATGATGGTTACTATTTGTTTTCTAACGTCGGCAAATGGACTAGTTTTAATCACTGGACCTCAAACCTCAAGAAAATTACATCATATAAATATTGGTCAAGAAAACAAATCATGATGTATATATATATATATAATATATATATATATATATATATATATATATATATATATCTGATTGGTTGATGCGGGACCAAATAAGCTTGACTCATTTTTCAAGTTGAAGGCTTCTAGCTCTTATCGAAGTCACGTACAGCGGTTCTTCTCTTCCATAGAGTCATCTCCGCCGACACAGCAAATAGTATAAGGGCTCGCACTCCCTCAGAAAATAAACAGTTGCCGTGCGATGTCGACTTTTCCACTTCGAGTTTTCCCGGTCCGGTCCTGAAAAAAAGCCATAAGACTGCCACTGCTATCTTGTTGAGACTGGTCAATGTCGACTTTTCCCGGTCCGGTCCTGAAAAAAGCCATAAGACTGCCACTGCTATCTTGTTGAGACTGGTCACAGCATGATGAAATCAGTCTCAACAAGATAGCAGTGGCAGTCTTATGGCTTTTTTCAGGACCGGACCGGGAAAAGTCGACATCGCACGGCAACTGTTCATTTTCTGAGGGAGTGCGAGCCCTTATACTATTTGCTGTGTCGGCGGAGATGACTTCATGGAAGAGAAGAACCGATGTACGTGACTTCGATCAGATCTTCAAGCCTTCAACTTGAAAAATGAGTCAAGGTTATTTGGTCCCGCATCAACCAATCAGATATCAGAACCAGACACCTCATGTAGATTTTCAATATATATAATATATATATATATATATATATATATATATATATATATATATATGAACAAACCACAATAGGAAAAAAAGACTAAGATCTTTCAACAGAGTAAAAGAGATAAGAGGTCTTAGTCAGAGTAAAAAAACATCTTGTTTTATATAAATACATATATGAACAAACCACAATATGAAAAGGGAAAAAATACTAAGATCTTTCAACAGAGTAAAAGAGATAAGAGGTTTTCGTCAGAGTAAAAAAAAATCTTGTTATAATATATATATATATATATATATATATACAACAAGATTTTTTTTTACTCTGACGAAGACCGCTTGATACGGTTGAAAGATCTTAGTCTTTTTTTCGCCATTTCATATTGTGGCTTGATCATATATAAAAAATATAAAAGTATACGTTGGCAGTAGGTCTTATCTTAAACATACATTATTATAATTTACATCAGCTTCACTATTTACTATTTTAGTTCTGGCGGTCTCGATCTTTCGGGTAATTTTCCTTTTGTCCGGTTGTAGTTACCATAGTCTATATATATAAGCATTCGACTACAAACCATTATCTACCTGATGATAACCAATGTTTCATGGTCGAAAGGTTATATAACTTGAAGCAAAACGATGTATATCACTTGGACAGATGCTATGGTAACTACATTCGGACGAAAGGAGAATTGCTCGAAAGATCAAGGCCACCAGCACAAAAATAGAATAAACACGTGAAACAACAATCAATGATCAAACCACAATGATCAAACTCAATAGGAGAAAAGTTATCTTATTCTTGCATATAAAGAATGAAAATCATCATATTGATTGGACAGGAGCTAAATTTATACTTATGAAAAATCAATGTTGTTAAGAAATATTATTGAATCGTCTCTAATTAAATTGAATAGATGAAATATTAGAAACATTAATAGCGGTCTCTTCAAACTTGATACTTTCGTTACGAGGGCAATAGCCTCTTCTAATAGGGTTGACAGCTAGCGGATAGTTTTTTACTCTTTCTTACTCTACTCCTTTGTTTTCCCAAACATTTGTTTTCCCTTTCTGGACATTAGTCCTTTCCTGCGCTTTCACCCTTTTTAAAATATCACTCTTCCCTCCCACTCTTCTCAACCCCTCAACAGATGTTTTCTGCATCTAGTGTTTCAGTTGGGTTTTTGACTCTGACGAAGACTGCTTGTTACGGTTGAAAGATCTTAGTCGTGTTTTCCCATTTCATATTGTGGTTTGATCATATATATATATATATATATATATATATATATATATATATATATATATATATATATATATATATATATATATATATATATATATATATATATATATATATATATAAATTCCTCGCCCATTTCCTCTTTTATTCATTGCTTGAAAAGGCTTTCCAATTTTTTTTTCTTTTTTCATGGTGTGAGATACCAAATTCAACAACTGTCCGCAATTCATTATATTACACATATTTGTACACTAACTTCTTTTGTCAGTGTCGAAAACCCAACTGACTCTGACGAAGACCGCTTCTTATGGTGTAACGATCTTAGTCTTTTTTCCCTTTTCATTTAGTGGTTTGATCATTGATTATTATTTCACGTGTTTATGTGAAATCTTGTTTTATATATATATATATATATATATATATATATATATATATATATAAAAGTTCAATATGGACAAAGATACATAGATAAAATAAAAACACAATTTACTATCCTTAATTTTCCCTTTTAAAAAGTCAACGGGAGATTTTCTATTTACTGTGTACCTGTAGTTTACTTTGAAATATATATATGAATCAAAGATCAAACCATAAAAAGATGGGAAAGATCTTAGTCTTTTTTTTCCCATTTCGTACCGTTGTTTGGACTTTGATTTTTATTTCACGCGTTTATTATGGAACCATGTTCTTTTATTTATTTATATATAAATTCACATAAAATCCGTTCGGACAACACACTTTGAAAACAATGTTTTGCAAAGTGTATATATACATTTGTGATAAACGAAATGCGATCCAGGACAGGTAACACATAAAGTAAACTATGAGACATAGAAACTCAATAAAGGACTTACTTCTTAATATTTCCCCATAACGGTAGAAATGTAGAAAAGTGAATCTTTTGTTACATTTCTTTCTATGTGTCACAGTTTACTTTAAGTATATGTATATATATAACCAATTAGATGAAAGATTCTTCGAACTGAATGAAATAGAATTTTCAAAAGAACACACAGAAAAGAAATCACTGAATTCACTACTATATTTAATACTAAATATACTACTAAGTACAGTAGTGAGTTCAGTGATTTCTTTTCTGTGTTAATTTGGAAATTCTAGTTTATATATATAAAAATTATGACGAATGTCAAAGATAGGTGACGCAGACATACCTTTCGTCATAATTTTTATATAAAGTCCATTGATTTATTATATATATATATTAAACAAAACTAAAGTTAATCAGGATTTGGTCAGTTCTTCAGGTTCAAATTAAACTCTCATTGCCAACGTTTCGGTCTTTATTTAAAACCTTTTTCATAGGCAGAAGTATAAATAATATATTACAATATATAAATAAGAAAACTATAGATGTTGAAATCCACAGACTATTTTTTCTTTGTAAGATAATTTGTAATGTAATACTTAGTTTTTCTGTTTTAAAATTTTGTACTTCTGCCTATTAAAAAAGGTTTTAAATAAAGACCGAAACGTTGGCAATGAGAGTTTTAATTTGAACCTGAAGAACTGACCGAGTCCCGATAAACTTGAGTTTTGTTTTTTTTCCACGGTCGATACTTTCATCAATATATATATATATATATATATATATATTATATATATATATACGAGTTCGAGATTAACAAAGAGCAACACACAAAGTAGGGAAACACACTTACAGACTCAAATTTTCGGGTAATCCGTCTTCAGGAGAAAAGAGAATGGGAGACCAAGCACGTTGTAGGCGCAACGGCAAGTAACCAGTTTTGTGTCCAGTTTGGATCGTATTTCGTTTTATCAGAAAATATATATATATATAGGTGTGTTCTCTAATCGGGGTTCGAGAGGCAACGAGAGTTTGATTTTTTATCCTGGAAAATTGACCGAACCCCGATTAGAGAACACACCTATTCTATCAAACGGTCGATATATTATATATATAAATTATATATATATATATATATATATAAACAAACCAACTCTATTCTATATTATGATAAAAAGAAATAAAATTTAAATTTTCAATAGAAAAGACAGTTTTTCAAAAGATCTTGACTTATATTTGTAAAATTGAAAGACTTTTTACTATTATTATTAAAAAAAAAAAAAAAAAAAACAAAAAACAAAAAAAATCTATAATCGTACAATCATCTGTATTCTTATCAAATGATCTCAAATTTCTTCTTTTTTTTTAGAAAAAAAAAATCAAAAAATACAACAAATATTTTCTCTCCTCCCTCTCCCCCTCCCTCCCACTTTAAAACTCGCTGTTACCGTTTGTTCCTTGTTTTTTTTTCCTTTCCTTTTTTTTTATATATATAACAAATGTAAGTATTATATAACTGCCTGTTTGTAATCATATAAGTATGTACTTATAGTCGTAAAGTGTAACCCGTGTAAATAATATTTGTGTAATATTTCTAAGGTAACTTTTTTTTTATAGGTGTTGAAATAATATATTTTTATAGTGTTTTTTTTTTTCATTTTTAATAATGGAAGGCTGATTTTTTTTATATTTTCTTTTTTTTTTTTAATTATTTATATATATTCAATGTAAACAAATAATGCATTTTTACTGTAAATACCTATCCATTATATCTGGTGAGGTATATTGAAAAGGTTTTTTTTTTCACTCTTTCTATTCTTGTAGATATTGAAAAGTTTATTTGAAATATATTTTTTTGCATGACGATTGCAACAGTAATATCAGTGTTCTATATAAATTATTACAATTTATAGGTTCAATAATAAATATGTGGCAACATATAATAGATAAAAATGTTTGGCTTTATAGTTCAATGGGTTTAAAATTTGAAATTTTAATGTCAAATATCTTGACTTGACATGGTAGTTTATGATGATATCATCAAAAGAATGATTTTTATTCCAGTGAAATTTAATGTCAAAGATCTTGACTTGACATGGTAGTTTATGATGATATCATCAAAAGAATGATTTTTATTCCAGTGAAATTTAATGTCAAAGATCTTGACTTGACATGGTAGTTCATGTTGATATCATCAAAAGAATGATTTTTATTCCAATGAAATTTAATGTCAAAGATCTTGACTTGACATGGTAGTTCATGTTGATATCATCAAAAGAATGATTTTTATTCCAGTGAAATTTAATGTCAAAGATCTTGACTTGACATGGTAGTTCATGTTGATATCAAAAGAATGATTTTTATTCCAGTGAAATTTAATGTCAAAGATCTTGACTTGACATGGTAGTTCATATCATCGGGATATATATATATATTCAAGAATGAGTTTTTGATTATAGTATTGAATTCATTGTTGTGGTGTACAATATGGGCGTTCTATAGTCGGAGTCAGATGTAAAAGAAATATATTCCTAAAGGAGATGTTTGTTATCAATGATAGTATAGTCGGAGTCCATGTATTATTCAATAATAACATCTGTGTAATCGGAGTCAATTGTAAAATTATAATTATTGGAGATGGACTCGACGAGTTATTCAAGAATCCAGAGGCTGTAATCTGTGTAGTCGGAGTTAAAATAACTAACTATAGGAGTCAAAAGATGTGTTCTTTTGCAGGAAGCAGAGTTTGCATTGGCAAAGTAAAAGATGCCAAAATTGACTTCAAAGCGAAAACAAAAAGAGCTTTTGTTACAACTGATAAGAATACTACTAATAGCATGTAATACTATAATACTAATAGCATGTTTATCACTAAAGTCAGGTAAAAATTCCAATTGTAAAAGTTTTTATTTAGAAAAAGGAATCTAATATAAGAACTATTAGAGGTTATGTTACTTTCCTGAATGTGTTTTTAATGTAAAGATGGCGTTAATAATTGTTAATAACTGTAAATCTTATTTAATCAAAAAATTTTTCTTCAAAATTGAAAGTGAAATAAGGCGTGAAGTTCTCATGGCTATTAATAATCCAGCCATGATATAATGGCTGGAACATTAAACAATTTATACGAATGTTAATATCTTCCTTATAGTCAGGAATATATTAACTTTAAGAATTTGTAATTAAAGAATAATGGCAAACTAAAAAGGCTTTAATTTTTCAACTACCCTATGGGATGAGGGGTTTCCGAGATGAGTAATATATTTCAACCATGTGTGTGGTCATCTTTAGAACCCAGTTTTGCTCTTTTCATTGTTTTACGTATGATTTGATGTCCTAATCAATAATTGTAGCTGTATAATCGGAGTCAATATTATGCATTGTTATTGGAGATGGACTCTTAGAATTATTCAAGAATGAGAGCAGTATAGTCGGAGTATACAGGAGCAGGAGTCGATGTATTATTTACACTTCTATAATCGGAGTCAATATTATGCATTGTTATTGGAGATGGACTCTTAGAATTATTCAAGAATGAGAGCAGTATAGTCGGAGTATACAGGAGCAGGAGTCGATGTATTATTTACACTTCTATAATCGGAGTCAAATATTATGCATTGTTATTGGAGATGGACTCTTAGAATTATTCAAGAATGAGAGCAGTATAGTCGGAGTATACAGGAGCAGGATCGATGTATTATTTACACTTCTATAATCGGAGTCAATATTATGCATTGTTATTGGAGATGGACTCTTAGAATTATTCAAGAATGAGAGCAGTATAGTCGGAGTATACAGGAGCAGGAGTCGATGTATTATTTACACTTCTATAATCGGAGTCAATATTATGCATTGTTATTGGAGATGGACTCTTAGAATTATTCAAGAATGAGAGCAGTATAGTCGGAGTATACAGAAGCAGGAGTCGATGTATTATTTACACTTCTATAATCGGAGTTATTCTTATTTATTACTATTGCAGATGGAATCAGAGACCATAGTCTGAGGTACAACTAATTTCTTATGCAAGGAGTCTGAGTGATATTCATTAATTAATTAATACAGCTTAATTAATTAATTAATCGGAGTCAATTGTATTTGTTGCTATTGGAGATGGAATCGAAGAGTTATTCAAGAATGAAAACTATATAGTCGGAGTTACAAATAAAGATGTAGTAAAATCATAGGATATCAGGCTCAAAGGATACAAGACAGATTTGAAAAGTAATACACGATGAGAGTTGTCTTGTCGGAGTCACAAGTGCTAGTCGAACAAGACTTCAAGATAAAGAAGTATATAAAAAAGATAATATATTAACACAGAAGAGATAATAGATACCATATGTAATGCATTCAGAAGTTAACAGAAACTTTGAGGTAACACACTAGCAGGATTTCAAGATTATAGATAAGACCATAGGTAGTCTGTACTATATATAACATGTGCAAAAAAAGATACTGCACTTCAGAAACTTTGAGGTAACATACTCGCAGGATTTCAAGATTATAGACAAGACTATAGGTAGTCTGTACTATAACATGTGCAAAAAAAGATAATGCACTTAGAAAGATAACAGAAACTTTGAGGTAACACACTAGCTGGATTTCAAGATTATAGACAAGACTATAGGTAGTCTGTACTATAACATGTGCAAAAAAAGATACTGCACTTAGAAAGATAACAGAAACTTTGAGGTAACATACTGGCAGAATTTCAAGATTATAGACGAGACTATAGGTAGCCTGTACTATAACATGTGCAAAAAAACGATAATGCACTTAGAAAGATAACAGAAACTTTGAGGTAACTTACTGGCAGAATTTCAAGATTATAGACGAGACTATAGGTAGTCTGTACTATAACATGTGCAAAAAAAAGATAATGCACTTAGAAAGATAACAGAAACTTTGAGGTAACATACTGGCAGAATTTCAAGATTATAGACGAGACTATAGGTAGTCTGTACTATAACGTGTGCAAAAAAAAGATAATGCACTTAGAAAGATAACAGAAACTTTGAGGTAACACACTAGCTGGATTTCAAGATTATAGACAAGACTATAAGTAGTCTGTACTATAACATGTGCAAAAAAAGATACTGCACTTAGAAAGATAACAGAAACTTTGAGGTAACATGCTGGCAGAATTTCAAGATTATAGACAAGACTATAGGTAGTCTGTACTATAACATGTGCAAAAAAAGATACTGCACTTAGAAAGATAACAGAAACTTTGAGGTAACATGCTGGCAGAATTTCAAGATTATAGACAAGACTATAGGTAGTCTGTACTATAAAATGTGCAAAAAAAAAAGATAATGCACTTAGAAAGATAACAGAAACTTTGAGGTAACACACAGAAACTGAGGTAGACAAGACTATTGGTATCCTACGATAACATATGCAAATAACGCACTTACTAAGATAACAGCAATTTTGAGGTCACATACTGGTAGGATTTGAATATTATAGACAAGACTACAGGTAGTCTGTACTATAACATGTGCATAAAAAAAGATAATGCACTTACAAAGATAACAGAAACTTTGATGTAAGAGTTAAAAGGACATAACTTTTATTGATTTCGTTTCATATCGTTTTGTTTTCGTTCTACAAATATATTGAACCCAAACCGCTATTAACAATACCTTCTATAATCTGCCTTCAAACCGTATTCAGTATTACAAATAACGACCTTTCGCCTGCACCGTCTTCCTTTAAACAAATCCCTTTCTTTCAGCCTTCTAAAACTCAATTAGATTTTTTTTTTTTTTTTTTAATAACTACAAAATATTCTTTTATGCACTTGTTTGAATAAGTACAAAAAATTATACAATTATTTAAGCCGTAGTACATATATGTATTTTTGGTAGTAGATGTTTTGT